>JAQIFP010000019.1:0-25854 GCA_030141585.1 Ophryocystis elektroscirrha
TATATATATGTATATATATGTATATATATGTATATATATGTATATATATGTATATATATGTATATATATGTATATATATGTATATATATGTATATATATGTATATATATGTATATATTTGTATATATATGTATATATATGTATATATATGTATCTATATGTATATATATGAATAGATATTTATATATATGTAGACATTAATATATGTACTAAGCATATATATGTATATATATAAATTTATGTGTATATATATGTATATCTACGTATATATATGAAGATAGATGTTAATTACTTACAGATCCAAATTCGTGCTTAGGCCGCTCGAATACATTATTTTTTGAACCATTATTAGAGTATAAAAAGTTGTTAAGGTTTAGTGGAGGTGCAGGGTTCGTTTGCATGGCATTGTTTTGCATAAGAGAATCTGTCATATTAGCGTCACTATCTGATTTATTTAGTGTCGTAAAAGGAGTTAAAAAACTAGGAGTTTCTGTTAGCTTCAAAAATGGATTGGAATCATTTTTACTATTTAAGGGTTCATTTGTGGTCATGTTCTGAAAGGGTGAGGGAGTAGAAAAATGGTTCTGCGACTGCGATGGAAAAAGAGAACCAAAAACTGAAGTCGAATTATTTGGTGCCAGTTTTAAACATGTCTCCTCTGACTGAAAAGTTTTTGTTACTTCTTGAGGAATAGTAGATTCTAAAGGTTTACTTAAAGAGGTTTCTCCTAATGATTTCAAAACCGATTTTGAGGATTTTTTTATGACAGCCTCTGGGGAATTATTTTTTAGAAGGGGTTCTGAGGGAGATTCAGAAAGGGATTCTGAAGGTGTTTTAAACAGTGAGTCAGAAGGTGCTTTTGAAGTTAGCTCGGAAAATGTTTTGGAAAGTACTCCGGAAGTTGTTTTTATTATTGATTTTGAGCTTGTCATAGAGGCAGCGTCGGAAGTTGTCTTCAAGTTGAAATCTGAAAAAAGATTCAAACTAGCTTCTATAGGCAGTTTCAAATTATTATCTGATTTTATTATAGTATCCGATGATAATTTAATTATTGATTTTGATAATAAGCTAGAACTAGAAATTGATGGCGGATTGACAATCGATTCAGCTGACGTTTTTGGGAATAGTTTTGAAGTTATTTTTGCAGGATCACTCGAAAAAGTTTGAGATGGTATTTGAGACTTGAAAAGTGAGTCTTTATTTGAGTCGCCAAACTTCTCGAGATTCGGAGAAGAACCTTTATTATTGATAGGTTTTGTACTATTTATATTGGAAATATTACTTAATAATTCCGGTTTAACAGTATCAGAGAAAATTGTGGTCATGGGTGTAGCAGGAAACGATTTTGTTGGTATTTTAACTTTATCTGCAAAAAATAATTATATAATTATTCGAATTTAGCTATCATTTAGCTAAACAAAATTTAATAAATTTCCTTATATATATATATATATATTATTTATAATCATACATAATATTATTATACATAACATAATTATACATATTAGAATTATATGTTATATAATTATATGTACATAAATAGAGTAATAATCTCCAGATATCTTTACAAGTAAAATGACGCCTCTACGTATGTATATTATAATACAAATGTATATAGGTGTAAATATTATATTAATTACTGCATTTTTTAGAGTTGAGTTATACTGTTTAATCATATATATATACAAAAAAAAAGTTTGATGAACTTTTTTTTTTTTTTTTTAATGATAGCTTTGTGTAATTATTATTATTACCATTGTATATATATTTACTGTTACATAAAATAAATAAAAAAGCTCTTTTTAATTAACTGTAATAATTGGGTATAAGCTGTTGTACTTTTCAGAAAACAATTAATTATAAATACCATAGCAATATATGTAAATAGATAATATAAATAATAGGGCATATAAAATACATGCCTAGATATACAAATATAGTATAGATGAGATATATAAGTTGCATAGCATATCTTTAGTAAAATTATAGTCCCATTTGTAAACGGAACCCCTTACGATTACTATTACCATTATCTTTAAATATACCGGGACTATAAGGTGGACTTGTAGCGGCATCTTTCCGTGTAGGTACTGGTTTTGCCTCAGCTTTTACTAAATTATTTTTTTCATTAAACTTTTTGGAAGATTTTTCGAATTCTTCTGCGTACTCTTTTGAGTTCAAAAAGTTACAACAGAATTCAGGTTTTGGGCCGACGTTTTGAGCAAATTTAGTGAAAATTCGATGTGTTTTTTGAATGGCTACAATATCTTCAAGCCGAGTCATAAACGAGTTGAAATTCATTGTAACTTCACTGTAAAAAAGTCACATTAATAACTCATATAAACTATTTTAAATTTATCATTATAATACTGGGAATTTACGTATGCTTAAAATACCCTTACACGATATTTCCAAAATTACCGGTAAAGTATTCTAGTTTGAGAGAACTCACATATATATTCATTTATGTATATATGAATATATATGTACATACCTGCGCATATATATATATATATGTGAATTTATATATGATTATACGTGTATATATGTATAAATATATATATGTAGATATGTTAGTATGTATATATATATATATATGAGTACATGAGTATATGTATTTGTATGTATATATGAATATATATGTACTTACCTGCGCATATATATATGTATTTATATAAATACATGTGTATATATATATATATATATATATATAATTGTTTGAATGTTTGTATATATGTAAATGTAATTATATATAGACAAATATGCAAAAATTTGTATGTAGTTATTAATTTATACATATGTATATATTCTCCTATACATATATATATGTCCATGTATACATATTTTTGATAATGCGTATATATGTTTATAATTGCTTGTATGTATAAATATATAAGTATATATACACTTACGTATGTTAGTTTACAAGTATATATATGTATATATATTTTTATATATATATATATATAAATATCTAACTTATATATATAACATAGATATGTAACTTATGTATAAATATTATATAATAGTATTAATAATAATTTATCGTAAGATTTTGCAATATACTGATAAGTTTTTACATGGAGATATAGTATATTTAAAACCCGTATAGTCTATATATACACGAGCATATTACCATTAGAAACTATTTTTGTATAAGCATGTATGCAACATAATAAACTTACTCTTCTTTTCGTGTAAGAATTTTCCTATTAATTTCTAGCTCTTTTTCGGTAGAAGAAAGGATAATATTATTAGTAGAAATAATATTAGCGGATTCTAGTTTTAAAAAACTCTCGCCAATAATAGGAAACGCTTTGATGTCTTTTTTAGGCAACTCATTAACTTCAAGTTTTAAAGGCTGTATATTTGACTGAATAAGCTTTATTTTATCTTTGGCATGTTGAATAATAGAGTTGAATTTTTCTTCTATTTCTGTGTCAGTTTTTTTTCTATCTTTTAAGCTTTTGTCTTCATCTTCAAAATTAGTGTAATCTAATCCATACCGTGGACGCGAAAGTAAATTATCATGTGGTTTTATTTTTTGTTTTATAAAGCTTAATTTACATAAGAAATTCAAATATAATTGAAAAACTTTGGATGATTTTTTGAGTACTCTGAATTTTTTTTTTTTTTTTTTTTTTTTTTTACTTGATAAAAAACTGAGTAAGTTTTTCATATTTTTTTCCAGCAAGCTCAATAAAATAAGTCAATGATATAATTATTGCGTTTGTTTGAGATAAAGTTAGTTCAACTTTTTTCTGTATCGTCGGAATGCTATAGTTATTTTTATCCAGGGATTTATAAGTACACTATTCACATGTGGTATATATATAGTCATACATTTTCTATCAAGGTATAAACCAAATGGCGAAAACGGCTCATTTGCTCGATGTATTTTTGCAAATCATCATAAATTGTGGCATTTATAGGATCCCATTTTTCATTTTTGTATACTTCCCAACCATCTGTTTATATAATATAATATAATACATGGACTTAACGCCGTTATTAGTGTCCTATGTAATTAGTGAGTATTTTTTTATACTAGGCATGATACAAGGATGTTGTTTTACGAAGTATATACAAGTATTTTGATATGTTGAAAATTTAAAATAAGAACTTATAACTGTAAATGTATATATGTATACACACAAATTCACATAATTTTATACATTTATACATATATATATATATATATATATACATATATATTCATACATTTTCATATATATACATTTATACACATATATATACATATTTACACTCATGTATATATATATATATATATATATATATTTAGACACATATATATACATATATATTTTTTTTATGGTTCAGAATTTAACATGAAGCAGAATATATTATGTAATATATAGTAAGTTTGTATAGTAGAAACAAACAAATTTTACTTTTAATATGATTTACAAGGGCGGACAAGGTATCCAAATTTCCCGCTAGTATATTTCTCCAAGGGTTTTCAATTTGTTTGGAGACCGGATTATATGGAAAACTGCCGAGAAAATTAGAAGGTATAATTTTTGAGTATTGTTCTTCTAATTCATCGACGTTGCGATCAACTTCATTCAGTGCTTTATAGAAAAGAATCAAAATATCTTTTTTAGCAGCTGTAGCTTCTTTTTTTAGCTATAACCAAGATTTACACAATTGTATGATTTACCTCGGTTAGAAGTGTTTTACAAGTATTTTTATCGTTGTTTTTACTATCTGAAGTTGCATAGTGTACAGCAATTTCTGACGGGTTCCAATCAGGCACTTGTTCTACGTTGTCGATAGAATCAGATTCTTCCTCTGATTCTAAACTTGAACATTTATTGGAAACAGGATTTTCGTTCGAAGCTAAACATATTTAATTTCAAAATTAAATTTATTTCACATATACACATATATATATGTATATATATATATATATATATATATATATATATATATATATATATACATATATATGAATATTGAATGTTTTTACTTACAATCAGAGAAATAAGTTTCTTCACCGGAGGAAAAAGTGTTATTATCATTTTCATTTTCTGAACAAATTTACTGTAAACATAGTGTAGTTTCACTGAGTACAATTACAGGCTACAAAATAATAATTAAATTTATAGATACTATTGATCTTAAATTACTCATATATATATGTATATATATCATATTTATATTATATTTATATTAAATTCATTTTTTCCAGTAATTTTTTTTTATTTACGTACAAAATATAACGCTTCAACTAATGAATTCATTATAATTATTAGTGTTCAGTAAATTAATGCAGTGTCAAAATAATTTTAGATTGGTTAATCATATAAACTTACGTAAAAACTTATATACATTTGTGTAAATAAATATAAATATATATATATATATATATATATATATATATATACATATATACATATATATATGCATTTTCTATACATACATTTAAGTATAAGTGTAGTTATAGTGTACACGTATAGATATATATATACCTCTTTATGTATACATATAGACATATAAATTTATTTTTGTATATATATATATATATACGTATAAACATAATAAACGAGCTAAATTAATGAATATTGTAATCAATTTGCTTTTATTTACCAATAGCGCTGGATAAAAAAGAACCTAAACTATGGGTAAAAATATGAAAGTCATTACCTTCATCGGAAACATTGTCTATTTGGAGTGGTTCATTATCAATTTCAAATCGGTATACACAAACTATATTGTCCGACTGAGTTATTACAAATTTTCCTGGAACCCCCTACACAAAAAATACGCCAAGGTGTATTTCGAACGAAAATGTTAAATTACGCATTATAAACAAATATTTATTCATAACATTAATAGAAATTATACATACACATAAAATATATGTATATTGTAGATACATATATTATAAATTAAATATTATATTTAATTTAATATATTTTATATAAATATATATATATATATATATTTATATAATATGATAGGTATATATATACACAGTAATATATATATATATATATAATATGATAGGTATATATATACACAGTAATATATATATATATATATATATATATATATATATATATGTTTAATAAATAATTTTATTTAGTAATGTTGCTACAACAATCAAACAGACTCAATAGGTACCTTTTCCAAGCAAGGTATATAAAATAGATCGGTTATTGCAGGAATATTGTCAAAATCTAACATAAGACAGCCAATGCCCTCTTCAGGCTTCAAAATTTTGATGGTATTTTTATCGTTATCTGATGTGAAGACATTTAAATTACAAGCAAGGTTACTTAAAAAAGAAGAAGAGGATATATAGCAAACACGATTTTCTGATGCTAGAACTGCCAAAGAAAGATGGTTTATGTAAACGTAACACAAAGTTGCGAGGTCTGGAGCAACCTAATTACTTTTTACTCCTAAATTTATATTTTTACTTCATCGACAGCAACACCGTAGACTTTGTCAACAGCGTTCAACTCTTCATTTATCTTAAAAACTATTAAAATTGTTTGTTCCATATCGTCAATATTTTTTTGTAGAATTAATATCCAATTGTTATTATTCACATAAAAAAGTCTCCCTTGTGAAAACCTGTACAGATTTTATTAAGATAGCAACCAAACCACAAATTACTTTTCCTAAACTATTGATGTCAGCACGTTTAGTCTAAATGTTGTACTTATAATGCATATAAAGTGTAGTGCCAGATTATAGTTTTATATTAAATAGATAAATTTGTTTTTATATTGAACTAATCTTCCATATAAATTATAAATTGCAAAAAAACTAAACAGTGGTTTACCATATCTTAGAAAAGAATATATATATATATATATATATGTGTATATGTTTGTTATTATATTTATATATTATACATATATATATGTATATATATATTTATATACATATATATAATACGTATATGTTTATACATGTATATATATTTATATATATGTATATATATTTATATATATGTATATATATTTATATACATATATATATTATACGTATATGTTTACATGTATATATATCTATATATATGTATGTATATGTATATTTATGTGTTTATATATATATATATATATTTATATTTATATGTTATATTATATATTTATGTATAATATATATATATATATATATATATACATATACACATATGTGTATATATATTGGTGATTAAAATTAATTAATCTGATGTTAAGATTAATAAAAATCATAAGTAATTACAATTTTACTGACTTTGTATTAGAATCAAGATCTGGAATATGTTTAAAAACTTCAAATAGCTTCGAAATATCAAGCTTGATATCCAAATTTTCGCTGGAGTATAGCTGTACTAAGGAAATGTTAAATAAATTGCCTACACTCAGGTTCTAATGTTCCACATAAACACAATTGAGGACAGGCTTCATCAATGCTGGTCTCAAAAATACTATCGTTATCTTTGCTAATGATAGGGGGATAAAGTTTATTTGAAGTGCAAAAAATTTGAGGACACAAATTGCTGATATGTGTCACTATTCGTTCACTTTTAGAGTTGTAGGTATTCAAGTATATTTTAGACGAGGTACACGAATAAAATTCATTCTTTGATTTGAATAAAATATTTATGATTGCTTCTTGAACACAATCTTCACCGCGAATCTATTTACAATATTAGTTACATTTGTGTATAATACAAAAACCCCCAAATAATATTAAAAAATACAAATACATTATATGCATGTGTATATAAACGAAGTTATATATATATATAAACAAATACGTATATTATAAATATTTGTATATACATATATAAACATATATATACATATATGTATACACATATATATATATACATATATATATATACATATATATATAAACATATATATACATATATGTATACACATATATATATACATATATATATATACATATATATATAAACATATATATACATATATGTATACACATATATACATATATATATATATATTTATATATGTAATAAAATAAATATAATCAGCTTTATATCTATTATAATAAAAAGATATAAACTTTGCTTATTAAATGCTGTGAAATGTAAGGTTACTATTCAAAAGTAAATAATAAAAACGTTTATGACGACATATTATGCAAAATAAAAAGATATATTGCATTATATACATTTAAAGAACTTACTAATTTTTTTTTAGCTAAATCATATAAGTAAAGAATTTTATTTTTTGCTATGGCAATAAATTCGCCTTTTGGAGAAGACTCAATTATATAAGAAGACGAAGAGGTATCAAATGGAATCTCCTCAAGCTCGATTGAGCTTTCAGTTATAATGCTATCAATATCATAAGTTTCAAGTTCCTCTATAGCTGATTCTTTTGTAATATTAAGTTGCTCATAAAATGTGTATATATCCCAGCAGTACAATTTATCTGAAATTTACTTTTTTACTTTCCAATAGAAAAAACCCAAGTGCATTCATTAATTTCTAGGTGTTTATTTTCATCATGCAGATTTGCCATATTCAACATAGTATAAGCGTATTTATTATGTACTGAAAATTTTTTGAAATACAAATATAGATGCATACATACAGCTATATATATACTTATACATATATATATAAATACATATATATATATACCTATGTGTATGTAAATAAATAGTTGTATGTATGATTTTTACGCATCTATATCAAAGTTAAGCTGATTTAAAACAATTAGCTAATTATTAAGAACAAATAGATCATATTTTATTCAATATATTGTGTAATTTATAAAATTTAAATAATTACGGTCAGCAGATATATAGAAAATCTTTTGACTTTGACGGTGATGATAAAAAAATTTTTTAGAACTATTGAAGTTATCTTTAATAATTCTTTCTAAAAAAAAAATAAAAAAAAAAAAAAAAAATTACCTTGAACAAAAGCTTTAACTAAACAATCTTCAAATACTTCTAGCATTACATCTGGTTGATTACAAAGATACGCGTCGTCCATTTAGAAGCCGAAGCAATTCTGTGTGTCAGAAGTGTGCCTATTAAGCGTTCACACTCTAATGTGTGAAACTTTGTCATATAAATAACAACAAAGCCCTTTTCAGCCATTAAATTCACACAATGGTCATATATATGCGGGAAGGCGGGAGCTCCAAAAAATAAAATATGCTTTACATTCTTGAATTTTGCAGAACGATAAAATAAATATCTTTCTGTGGTAATCAGCAATTTTGAGTTTCCTATGAAGCGCATAAAAATATTAAATTTTACCTGTTTGAAATTCTTTACGATTTTTTGTTGCAGCTTTTTGATTTGAATGTTCATGTATTACTTGGAAATTTGCTAAATTTCTTGGATCATTTTTAAACAAAGTACTTTCCATTAATGTCTTTTTTATTCTGATATTAAATACAATTAAAGTAATATATAATTATAAAATTTTTATTTTAATTTTATTATTTTATCTATATATATATATATATATATATTATTGTATTAAACAATATTTAATCTTGTTATATGGTATAATTACTAGATTAACTAAAGTAAAAAATTGCTTTGTTAAATAATAAACTTCGACTATGTTATACAATTAATGCAGAAACAGTATATAGCTGTCAATGATATTATAATATTTTTTTTGTATTTTTTATTTTACCTAATTAACTCGAGATAGGTTGGGAGTACAAACAGCATTTGGTCGTCTTGGTTGGAAAGAAATACAGGTGGGAATTTTTTTTCAATAAAATCCAACAATGCCTTAAAAATTAACTTTTGTTTTTTGAGCATTCATTTTTTTATATGTAATATAAAAGTTATGTAGTATGTTTTGTACAGTGTAACTGCATGTGGAAGTTTATATATATACAATTGCCATAAATGTATTACGTAAGGGATATTGTTCAAATTTTCTAATCAGCTATATTTGTATAGCTGTTCAAGTATTCTAATATATATTCGAAATATAGAATTAATTATTACACATTTAAATTGTAATAAAAATATATAATATAAAGAACTTAAAACAAATATATATATATATATATATATATATATATATATATATATTTATTCACTAATATCATTGTATGGATAAAGATTTATGTCTATTAGTAGTCCACTTACTTGAACAACGTCTTTGTGAGACTCGCAAGGAACGGACACTATAAGTTGTTTGTTTACTAAAAAAAGCATCTAATTGAGTAAATCGGAAATACCTTTGGATTCATGCTTCATCAACTGATTGTCATTCAGTGGTTTGTGCAACTGAATCGTTCCGCGTATATTTTCGGCATATTTCAAAAATAAAGAATGTAACTCTGCATGGCGTCCGTCCGACAGGATTATTGTTTGTCGAAAATTTTTAGAGACTTCACGTAAGAAAGTAAGTTTCAATCTGCGTATGTCACACGATGACGGTATTTGTGTCGGTTTTTTATTCAAATGCTACAAAATATCGATTGATGCCAAAAATTTTACTTTGAATATCTCACGAATGTGTTGGAAGTTTTGCATTTTGAACACGTCTGCGCGATCTAACGCAATTATTTCAATGGAACTTAAAGAATCTTGTGTCTTCAAACATATATATTTTAAAAATAATATATAATATATTATTAGTATATTATAAAAATTAATATATGCATATATATTTATTATAAACAAATTATTATATACATATATATACATATTTATTTCCACATATGTGTATATACATATATATATATATATAATATAAATATACATATATATATATATATATATTATGAATATACATATATATATATATACACAATATTTATAAACAAATAAATATATTTACACATATGCATATACGTATATATATATATATATATGTATATAAATATATTTACATATATTTGTTTATCATTTATACTGAAATAATTTGAGGCAGGCAATTTAAATGTTACCTCTGTTGATTCCAGTGCTGTGTACAAACCAATTGGTGAGGCAATGATAATGTCTGAGTCGAGAAATTTGGAGTATAAATTGAAGCCATGAGAGTGAAGTTTGATGCCAATCCGAAAATGATCATTCGTATTACCGCGAAACAAATCAGAGTAAAATAGAGGATAATTTTTTTCCATAAGTTCTTTGCCACTTTCAACATAATGATCATTATCGCCTTCAACTCCATACTCTTGATTGAATTTAAGTAATTTTCCAATCTGTCATTGAATTCATATTAACTCTATTTATTTTTTCACAATATTTTTCAATGAAACAACTATTATTATATATATATATATATATATATATATATATATATATATATATATATAATTATATTGTTATATACATATTCATAAATATATATATATTATACACAAATATATTATTATACTATTAAATCTATATATATAAACACATATGGTATATATTATTATACTGTTATATATATATATATATTGTTATATACATATTCATAAATATATATATTATACACAATTATATTATTATACTATTAAATACATATATATAAATACATATGGAATATATTATTATACTGTTTTATATATATATATATATATATATATGTATATATATGTTTATTTTAATTGTATGATATATAGTTGCTATAAATACTATTGTACACGAATATAGGTTGTATAAATATTAGTAATAATATATTAACTGAGGTTGTTATTTATGTTAATCAAATACGAGTAAACATAAAATTATTACTGAATTAATTATGAGATTTGTTATAAATTTATTATAATTTTATTACGATATAAATTTACTTGTTTGCAATTAGGAAGAAATTTTATTAATAGCTGCACATATAATTTAGCAATGTTGCAAGAAGGAGTTAAAAGGAGAACTTTTGGTCGAGTGAAACCTTGATCTCGGAATTCAAGTTCTCCTGTGGGATCAAGAGGTTTAGCAGTAGTAGGATTTTGAACATATTGTGCAATAGATTGATTATTGAGTTTAACGCATTGACGGCTTTTAAATAAATGTTCAGATATGTGCGCTGCTAATAGCGCCCTTATAGGAAAACTAGTTTTATAGTTTTGATCACTGCAGTAAACGTCCATATAACTTTTGAACGCTTTATATAATAAATTGCCTTCAAAAATTTTTTCATATTGTATACTTTCTTCACATTTAAATAAATTTAAATCTTGAATATTATCGAAGTTTTTTACATTTATGTTCTTGTTTATATGATTGGTCAAATTACAACTGAGAAAATAATTATCAATATAATTTAATGACTCCGCTCGACATTTAATTGTTACATCTTTAAAAAATTCAGTTTTTAGTACGGAATTAAATTCAGGCAAATTAGATATGCATTCAGGGTCAAAAGCATCTTTAAATACATTTGCTGAAGTATATAAAAATAATTTGTCGGAATTATTTTCCACTTCAACATCAACATCACCATCAGAAGATTTCATATCATAATCAGGATTACTGGAATCGTAACTGCCGTCTAAATCTATTTCTCTGTTTGATAATTCAGCGTCTTCTTTTGCTTCATTTGAGTGAATAAAATCGGCGTCCTGACTAAGTTCACTGAGACTGTTATTGTTTGAGTTACTGCATATTTCAGATACATCATCGACTTCTGATTCCTCAAGTACATCAGAGGAAGAAGAGTTATCAGATTTTTGAAAAGAGTTTATGTAAGCGAGTTCTTTTCTGTTAGGAGGTAATTGCTTAGAAATATCTGCTACTGCATTTCTTCGTCTAAATTTCACATCTTTTTTTTTTTTTTTTTCTAAAAAAAAAGAGTTGTCTTTGATCGTTAATTGACACGAATATAATTTATAATTCTATAAATTAAAGCATGTCAACAATATTGCCTTATTGATGCTTTAAATATTGTTTGAATAGCATAAACAATTGCAACTTATGGACTTTACGACAACAAAAAAATTGATTGCACATAAAGCTAAACTTAAACAAAAAAAAATTATCTATACCAGCAATGCAATTTCTTTTTTTTTTTTATATACATATAATATCATACAGCGGATATAACATGTGAAAAGTTTATAGGCTTTATGTACTGTATATATTTAACAGAGCATACGAAATATAAACATAAATATATTTTAAATCGAATAAGTAGTGCTTATCATACTAGTTATTCAAGAAAAAAAAAACTTTTTTATTTTTTCAATTTAAAGCCTATAGTCTATATGATAATATATACAATTCAAATAGTTAACTGTTGTAATAAGAATTTGCTATACAGTACTTTTTATTTTACATTATCTAACCTTTTAATTGTTTTTTTATGCCTAAGTTTTTTATATTTCTTTTGTCCTTTACGCGTCTTAGTGTAATCATAAAAAAAGTTCGTGATATACGGACCTAATACGCCTTTTATACTTATGTATCACTATGATTAGTTTCAAGAGTGTAAAACGTTAGATATAACTTTTTTTTATTTTATAAAGAAGAAAAAATTATACGATAGTAACTTCTACTTCTACTTTTGGGTTCAAGCAGATTTTAGTAAAGTCTCTAACTACGACGCTAGGAGACACTAAATCGATAAGTCTTTTGTATATTCGGAGCTCATAACGGTCCCAGGTGTTTGTACCTTCTCCACATGGCGATTTACGGGTGGTAATTCTTAAAGTTCTAACAGGCATTCTTTTTGGGCCGAACACTGGTACTTCGATATCTTTAGCATACTTTACAAGTTCTTTTGACACTAGAAAAAATTAAATAATTGACAACTGATATAAGAGAATATAAGTAAATATATGCAACTTTTATTTAAACTCGCAGTGCATATGTTATTTTGAAATTTGATCATTTTTGTAATAAAATATAGTATTAGCACCCTTCTTACAATAAGGCAATATTAATAATGCATAACTCGAATTAAATAATAAAACAATAGATCAAGTTTGCAAAATCTAACCTTTTTCAATAGCTTTCAAATCTTGACCGGTGAGAGTGATTCTGATACGATGAATTTGAGGTGCTTCTTCTTCTTGAATCTCTTTAGTGCCAATATCTGTGGGAACTTGAGTTGCAACAGCTGACATTTTTCTTTTTTAACCTGATACTCCTGTTTAGCTACAATTTTGGGAAACCTGTCAAAAAAAGTTATAATTTTGTAAACTGTAAAATATATATGCAACAACTTAATATTTCCTAGAATAAAATGAATATATGTTTAATTGAGAGGTTTTAAACTTTTTTACATTTTTATTTTTATTATACGTCATAAATGTGACTTGCGACTATATAACCATATGGAATAGTTTTAAGTATTCTACAAATCAATTTAGATACATTCAGCATTTTTTTCATATCATTGTAATGATATATTAAAATAAGAATGTCTATTTGTAGTTTTATATTCGGTATAATTCAAATTATATATTATTAATATACTCATATTTATTCTTCTTGAGAAATAATATAAATCTATATATATATGTATATATATGTAACATATATAGCTATTTACATATATTTGTCGTATATAAAAAAAAAGTATGTATATAAAAAACGAATGTTATGTGAAATATAACATAAGTATTTACCAAACTCATTTCCATAATCTGTATTACTCTAATAAATATAAAAGGATATAATTAAATTTTTTTTTTTTAGTGGCATTTTGTAATTATATATATAAAACTAGTTAATATCAAATAAACTTATATTTGAGACATACATTTAATATTTCTAATACTAAAGTTCTAATTATGGAAAGTTTATATAATATATATATATATATATATATATATTATATATATCAGTATATTTACATTTAGTGTAGGCGTTTATATATTATCAAAGTTTTATATACGTATTTGTATATATAAATGACTATTATATAATATGCACACGCTTCCGTAATATATACATGCATTATGTAAAGGTTATATAATATAAAGGTATTACGTAATTTTAATATATGAAATTGTTGGGTAGGAAATGTAACGATAATGTATAGGTTAGTGTAACAGATATATATACAGTATTTATCAATTCCCTGTAGATAGATACACACATGCATTTGCTATAATAATTAGGTATGCGTAAAGTACATAAAATACTGTATTCAATTGAATAGTTATTTGTTTACTTTACTTTGCATACAAATTCGAATAGTTACCGTTTATTTGAAAAAAAAAAGTTACAATGTTAGATGTACTGTACGGTTGTATAAAGATTGGAAAGTCATAGTATTAATAAACCAATAAAAAAAAACAAAAATTAAATATAGAGTAACATTAAATATATGGTGTACAAAGGTTTTTAACTTCACTGGAATAAATGTAGATTCCAATAATCAAACCTATTAAAAATTAAGTTTTAGTCTTGTAATTACCGTATAAAGCCAAAGCTTCAGCGAAAATTAACATAAGAAGCATTCCTACATACAAACGTGGCTGTTGAGCATTAGCTCTAACTCCAGCATCCCCAACTATACCAATACATAACCCCGATGCCAAACAAGATAAACCCAACGATACTCCAGCGGCTAAATGCGAAAATCCCTGGTAATACGAGTACGTTGTTGAACTGCTCTTAACTGCACCAAAGAATAAAAATTAATTTAAAAGCAATTAGAAATTAATTTCTAATAATAACTTTGAGCGTGGAACTGTGAGCAATTAAGAGATATTATTTATATTACATTATCATTAAATTGATTCTATTTCTATAATTGTAATATTTGTATATTCATAAGTCATTATGTGTATGCAGATATCAATAAAATACCGCTTCTATATATATATATATATATATATATATATATATATATATATATATATACTAAAGAGTTTTTTTGGATTAAAATGCGCAATATAAGCATTTTAAACATAATTCCTAAACCTTACTGCTTTGTATTAATAAAAAAGATAGAATCAGTCCGTAAATACCAAGAATACCAGCAAGAATAACTGGAATAATAGATTTCATTATTAAATCCGGTCGCATTACACCAACCGAGCATATTCCAACAGCAGATTTTGCTGTACCGTACGCGCCTCCCAAATTAGAAAACACGACGGCAAATACAATGCCCATAAACCCAAAAAACGCGGCATTCGGTTCACAGTTCATGTTGTTTTTTTTTTTTTAGTCACACAGGTGTTAGTTACGGAAAAAGACATTAAACTATGTGTTAGTAATTGTGAATTCAAATAATTATTTTTTTCCCAAAAGTTTCAAATATTTTATATATTTTTAATTTCGTTAATAGAAAATGACAGAGACGATAAAAAAATAAAAAAATGTTAACAGTTTATTAACTTATTTAGAACATAAAAAAATAATTGAAAAGGAAAACTTTACTTACGTTTTAATTCAGATTGTGCAATAAGATTCCCAACAATTTGTATGAAAGCTTCTTTCTCTTGTAAAGATGAAAAACGGAAGCCAATGCAGGACTGAGTTTTGAGTAAAAGTGCACAGCACAGATCGTCTTCAGCTAAATTAATGTGGCAATCTATTCTTTTGAGATCTTCTTGTGTATACATAACACGGCGTATGGAGCTTAGCTGAACTTGTCTTTTATCTTTTCCACGGGATAAAATAAATTTTGTACTTTTAGGGTCGTATCTTAGCTTACATACAACATTTGCTCGTGTTACTAATATAGCGGATAAAACATATCCACTTAGCAATTTATCATAATAGTTTTGCAATATAGACGAATTCGATATATTATCAAGATTTAACTCAGTGGAATTCGATACACTACCAACACAACATGCTCCCATTACATACCTAAATACAGATTTTTTTTTGTACACACGTATCAGTTTTTATATTGCAAGAAATATTTGTTGTAAATAAATTGTTGTATATTTATAATTATTTTTTCACATTTTTTTCGAGTTTATAAATAAAATATTTGAAAATTACATTTTTCTTAAATTCAATTATTAGTTTTTCCTATTGTGCATATTATACAGTTACATATTACTAACTATATACTTTTTTTTTTCTGTTCATCAAAAAATCACACAAAATGTATGAAATGAAAATTAATCTTACATTTACTACTATTAAAATAATTTAAATTTGAATTTGTTTCGCAGGAAGGTTTGTATAGAGATTTTAAATTGAAACAAGTTACATTTGTTGCATATTACTTTGAACGATATTCCTTACAGGTGATTTAGGTCTTAACTGCTCGATTTCTGATAATAAATAGAAGTATATTTTTTTGTATAGTAAATATAATTGTGTGACGTCTATATATGCGTCCCTGGCATGTAGTGCATAAGTTCTTATTATTAAATTATATTAAATATGATGGAGCTTTAGATAAGCAGTATACTTAACTTTAATAATAATATAATTTTTACGTATATATGATGTAGATATTTGTATAATATACATGCACTTTGTTGGTTTCAATATGTACCTAGACATGATTAAATATGATACATATAAGTATATAACTCATAATTATATTTATAAAACTACTCTAAATGTATATATAAACCTTAATGCAATAATTATCATTCATGCATATTACTAAATATATTCAATAAATCGCTAATAAGTATAATTGAGATATATAATTTGTGTGGGTCTGGATATTAAAGTTTGCGTATTTATATTTAAATAAGTATATTCATATATATATTTATAAGTGTATTTATAATATACTAATAAATATATAATTACTAATATATAATTGTTATTGATGACTTTACTTGCGTTTGTTCCAATGTATCTTCCGCATTGCCCATCCTGAGAATTATCATCATTAAACCATGATAAATATTTTTGAGGATTATAATAAGATACAGAAATTTCTGAGCCAATTGTAAGCCACCCAGGTCTAATGTTGCGATCTAATCCAAATAACTCAATTTTTTTTCTTCCTAGGCAAAAACGCTCAATAATTTCATGTAATTCCACTGGTTTTTGGGTAGAGGCTGAAGGTTTTCCTTGAGCGTCTACCGGTTCTTCTGATATTATTACATCTGTGTCAATATTCGAATGAACAAAATAAGTATCGACTGAACGCTTTACAGCTCCTTTAACTCCCATCAAGCAATGCTCAGTTGTTCTCTAAATAAAAATTAGATAATTACGGCTACACTTTAATTATAAAACTTATTTTATAATTTTGGAAAATGGCATTGTAATGATATACTTAATATATATATATATAGTTATATATATTTAACTATATATAGTTATATATATAGTTATATATATAGTTATATATATAGTTATATAAATAGTTATATATATAGTTATATATATAATCATATATATGGTTATAAATGTAGTTATATCTATAGTTATATATATAGTTATTTATACAGTTATATATATAATTATATATATGGTTATATATATAGTTATAAGTATAATTATATATATAGTTATATTTATATATATATATATATAGTTACATATATATAGTTATATATATAGTTTTATATATATAGTTATATATATAGTTTTATATATATAGTTATATATATATAGTTATATATAAATAGTTATATATATAGTTATAGATATATAGTTATATATACTGATATATTTAAAAATATATATATAGTGATATATTTATATATATTTAATATATATTAATAAATATAAATCAACATATTGATGTCGCAAGAATTAAATATAACTTGAATATTTATATTTATGTGAACGAGAAATATGCACAATATTAATTACCTGAAATAAACCATCCATCATGTCTACACGGTGAATTCCTTGTTTGGAAGAAATGTTGTTCATTTTGCACCAGCATATGTGCTCGCAGCGTCTAAAACCCCAAGCTTGCAATAAAGCGCGTCCTTCATCCAAATGAGAAGTCCCACACCAAAGGAAACAAAATGAAGGGACTTCAGAAATCCGATCAATTTTCAAATATCTGAGCATTTCGTCAAAGTTCCATGGCGTTAAATCTTCCGTAATAACTGCGTTCAGCGAAATAGCACGTTCATAATATTCTTTCCAAGGAGGGTCAATCAAAATGACGTCAAATTTGGTTTCCTTTAGAAATATTTAAATTAATTTTATTTACTTACTAGAGAAGCCCAATCAAAAGTTTTGAGGTCGTGTTTTATGTGAACTGGTGGATGCGCTCTGCGCTGAAATAATTCGTCCTTGAGTCTTATCAGTTTAGCCAATTTTGGGTACTCTAAGAACCTAGCTGACGCTTCGTGGTCTCTAATAAAATTTTGGGGTCTCTCCCCAGTATCCACAAAATGCTGATTATAATCGTTTTTTACTACTTTGATACTTGGCAGCTCTGTTAATACATCTATCATAATAATACAATAATTATGTAATGAGGCTTTTATTATATTATCAAATATATATATATATATATATTCGATATTATTTAATATTATTATATTATATATATATTTCTATATATGTATATAGGCTTTTATCATATTATCAAATATATATATATAATTATTCAATAATATTATATTATATATATATATATATAGTAATATATATAGGCTTTTATTATATTATCAAATATAAATATGTATATATATAGTTATTATTGAATTATTATTATACATAAAGATTAATAGTTGTACAGTGCATCTTTATCTTTATTTAAGGAAAGTTACCTTTGTTTGTAGAAGCTTTATCTGAAGGAGGAGGTGGAGGAGAAACAAGAGATTGATGAGCATTTTGATGAAAATATGAATAATCGTCTGAGGCGTGCATAAAAAAAATAAATTTCAGTTACTATTATATGATAGGATCGATTCTTCTGGATACGAAGAGTATTTTGTATTATGAGACTTTTCGTTATTGTTATATAATGGAAACATTGTAATATTATATTCAAGTGCTTAGAAAAGCACAAATAACAGTATTGTTGTAAATAACTAGAAAAATTCTATATTTTAACTTTTTTTTACATTTAATTATAAATCAGTCGAGTTAGCGTTATTTAGAAAAATGTTTTTATATTAATTATAATGAGTGATAGTGATACGGAAGAGGAGTTTGTTGTAATGGAATTCCCTGAATTAGCTAACACAGATTTTTTTAAAAAATTACAAAAAGAAAAAGAAGTTGTCTATAAAATTTCAGTATGGTTTAGCAAAATATTATAGGTTTATATTAGAATATCGAGGAAGATAATATAGAGTGTGTTATAAACGATAAATACAAATTTTACGGAACCCCGAATGAAACGTTTGGCACAAATTTATTCTTTGAATTAAATTATGCTGATCAAAGTGTAAAGTGTCTAGGCCATTCTACGAAGCTACAAAATTTTGAGTCAGCTGCTACACTTAAAGAAAGAGAAACTCCAAACAGCTAATACCAATCGTTTCTTTGACCAAAGGTGTGGCCTATAAGATCTGCCGTAAGTGGATTTGCAGCCATAATTGAGTTCCGAACCTGTACGAAATACACAATTATAATAAATTATACTTTGTGTCACAGAATAAAAGTGTTTGCTACTATTTTTGTAATACGTATATTATAAAATTTATATGTTAAGCTTAAATATGAATAGTTATATTCAATAAGATTTACTTATAGAGGTATATTAACATATCAAACTATGTGTAAATATATATATATATATATATATATATATATATATATATATATTAAGTTTATTTGTATTTTTATGGATTAAGACTATACAGCTACTTGTAAAATGAGTCTTTATTATATTTTGCAAATATGTAATTATATATATCACTATCTGTTACTAAACTAAGTAATAATCTATATATATATCTATATATATATCTATGTAAATATCTATATATATATATATATATTTATATATTTAACTGTATATACATATCTATTTATATATATATCTTTATATATCTATATATATATCTGTATATATATATAAATATATATATCTATATAAATATTTATATATATATCTATATATATCTATATATATATATCTAAATATATATCTATATATATCTATATATATCTATATATATCTATAGATATCTATATATATCTATATATATCTATATATATATCTATATATATATCTATATATTTATGTACATATATATTTATATATTTTTTTATATATTTCTATGTATATCTAAATATGTTTATATATTTACATATATATGTGTATTTATATATGTACATCTATATGTATCAATATATATACCTTTATATATTGATATATATATATGATTATATATATCTATATATGGTTAAGTATATCTATATATTTTTGTATATATATCTGTATATGTATATCTATATTTATATATAGATAAGCAAAATTGCTTAGGTTGTTTTAATATTATTACAAGATCGACTGAATTGGATGCACTTATTGCAGGCGTTATACACCCGTTCCATGCTCCATATATTGTTCCTCGTACACGACAATCATTTGAAGCCCAGCGAAAGCCTGGAACTCCTAAAAAGCTTCCTGAAAACCCTGTTAAAGCCTGAAGATCGCGATTTTGCGTATCGTTCATTGTTGCCTCCCATTTTTTCAAAAATTCATTAAATTTAGCTGCGCTCACTTCCAAATCAGATAACTCTTCTGCTTTACAGAGATATATTACACAAGCAAAAACAAACGATAATATTATCATCATTTTAACTCCACAAAATGCTTGAAAAAATATGTATTTTTATACAAACTTTCTCTTGCTCGAAATAAAATATTACAGCATTAAAGTTATTTTTATAGAAATTATTATGAAAAATAAAAAGGTTAATTTATCATTTCACGGGTAACATCAACAACTTCTTCAAAAGTTATTACTTCTGTTGTATAATCTAACTGCTGATTCAAGTTTTTTTGTGCACTTATCCAAATGTTATATTTTGGCTACAATAAAATAAAAAAAAAAATGAAGCTTACATGACTCGTAATATATTCATTAGCTTGGTTTAAGAACTCTTCATATGAATTCATTTTAAGAGATTTTTGCTCTTTTAATGCCAACTGTCTTTCTTGACGACGTTTATCATCTTGAGCATCGAATCTGCAAATTATTTTTTTTTTTTTTTTTTTTTTACTTTTTAGAATATTCTTTTAGTTTTTTGTGTATTTCTTCAACTTCTAAGGGTGTCAATATGGTAGGTGGACGAGGCCTCCATAAAAATTGATTACAGAAATGGTCTTGATAACGGTACATAAGGCGGCCCAAAAAAGAATAAATTCTGAAGCCAACGTTAGCCTTATATCGGAAAGATTCTTCTGTTCCAAACATGAAAAACCCTGCAGCTACGCTACGACCGGAAGGATCCCAAATTGCTGTATTTAATTCGGATTGCTCATCTTTTTGAATGATTTCTGATTTATTTTGATCATTTAAAACTCCAAATAGTATTAATCCGGTTCCAGTACCAGATTGACATGCAACAAAGTATTGCCCCGCTGGAGACCATGAGAACATATTAATTAAAGCCGGTACACTTAAAGTATTTACTAGCTAAAATTTTTTTTTTTTTTTTTTTTTTTTTTTACTTGTGTATCTTCTTTAGAGCCTTTAGTTGGTACCGTGTAAAAGTGTATTGAAGTAGCCCTGTCCATATCAGAATTTGTAAGTACAGCCAATCTAACGCTCAATGAAGATTTTTCCCATGCAAAGTCAAGAACATTCGAATTTTCTAATAGTATAGTGTCTACGGGGATAGACTTTTCTTTAACTCGAAAAATTTCAATCTGGTGTACAACTTTGCGTGTTTTTTTTCCTGTTTTTCGCAAAATAGTTGTATTAAGAGCTAAGAACTCTCCACAATCCCTCCAGTGCATTTTTATGGTCTTAACAAAAAACAGATTACGACAAGTTAACTCTTGATAAACAGGTGAACTTTTGGCTTCAGGAGGAACCACTCGAATTAAAACACATCTGGAAGGAGAGTCTCCAGATTCCGGTATCCATATAGACAAAATATTTTCAGTAGGAGACCACTGAAATTGATGAAGAGAGTAGGGTAATTTAGCATATATAAAATTGGATATGATATTTATTTTTGAGATACTTTTTTTGACAGCCTGTAGATCATAAATGTTTAAACCTGATGATTCTGTTCGAGCGGCTAAAAATAAGGAATCATGTGAGAATTGGAAATATGGCCAAATTGCGTTTGTATCTGTAGGGCTTCCAGATGGACTGAATAAAGGAACACCCGATATAAACAATTTCCGTCCTGTCGCTATTTCCCAAAGAATAACAGGAGGAGAATCAATTTTCCATGGATCTTTGCTCGATTTTCCGTTATATGTTATTAGATACTCTTCGTTTGGACTAAATAGGACATGTTTCACTCCTTTATGGTCAAAAGACATCTATAAAAAATATATATAGGTGATACAGATAATATAATATTATTAATGTAAATAAATAATTATATTATATAAAAGATATGAAAGCGGGTGTATCATACAATGCATACAGATATAAATAGTATAGAAACAAGACATATTCGATGTATGCGTGTAGTATAACAAGTATATTTATATAAATATCACATGTCGAGGAGTATATTCTCAAATAAAAAGTTAATTATTTGTTATTACCAATTTATCAAACTTTTCATTGGCACGAATCCAAACTCCCTTTTTGTGGAAAGTAAGGAAATACGTTCCTAAAGGTGACCAGCAAAAAGCGAAACCAAGAGCCTGAAAAAACCGTGATATTGCACATAATAATAAAAACGCATTTATGAAATTACTTTTTGCGCTATATAGTGTTATAATGTATATTACATATAATAGTATATTAATCATTAACTCAAGACGCCAGTATATACTATATGCTTTTTATTATGTATAGTAATATATCTTTTGCTATTGTTATTATAATATATATATATATATATATATATGTATAAAATGCAACACATAATAAAATAAAGAATGGTATTTAATATATCAAGGTTTTGAGTTATATATAGTATATATAATAAGTTAATATAAAATTTGAAAAACTATATATCCACTTACATCGTCAGTGTGGAAATCACTAGTCGGCGTTTTAGTTACAGCATCGAACCACTTCACTTCTGTATTAGAGCCACAACGGTAAGCAAATTGTTCACGGCCAAGGGAATCTGTTAGCCACTTTCGAAGTTTATGTTTAACAACAAAAGGAAAATCAGCTAGAATAATTTTTTTTTCAGGTAAAACTAAGCAATTCTTAACAAATTCTAGCTGAATAGCGCAAAGCTTATATTTTTTATCAAAAGCATGTCCATCTAATATATATGTTAACGACTTGTAATCTATGGGTTCTTTGGTTTTTAAATAAGCTATTCTAGAAAAAAAAAAAAATAAAAAAAAAAAGTTACCCTAAAGAATCTTCACCTTGACGAGGAATTTCAATTTCTAATATAGACACTGGATTGTCATGAATATTGTAATTAATCATGATATCTCGGATACGTAACAATAAAGCATTATGAAGCTTTTCAATTTTCTCTCCAGATGGAGTTGGTAAATTAGTGACTAATGAAATCCGTATATGTACATTTGTATATACAGCAAAAATATTTTTAATATTATATAATGTATATATATATATATATATATATATATATATATATTATGATTATATTATAAATAAATAGATTAAATGTATTTATGCGTATAAGCTATAAAATATGTGAGTTTTTCGATACAGGAAAATATAATGATGCATATTATTGATTATATACTTAGTAATACTATATCTATTTTATAAAAAATATCTTCAACAATAGGCTGCCATTTATGTGGCTTCATAATGTGCGTGCAATGTATGCATGTTTCAAAAAAATTACTTGCAATAATGTCTTCTAAATTTTTCAAGGATTCAGATATTGGAGGATGTAGTGCATAAAATTGAGTTTTGAAGCCTTCGTCCTTTTCCAAAACTGTCTCTACCTTTTCACCAACATATGTGTCGGATATATATCCAGACAAATCGCTGTCTATAACAAACTATTTACATGTTAATTATTACTTAAAGATTTGTCTATTTCGACTTGAACCATTTGAACCCCGTTCAGAAATTCTTTCAGGTTTATTTAAAAAAAAAAAAAAAATGTGATATTAGTTTCTTTTTTCTTTTTTTTTTAGAAAGAAATCTATTGTTTTTTTTTCTTTGCATTACCGACGAGCTGTAATTGCTGCTGGGATTCTTTTCGGTAAAAATCTTGAAGTAACTCTGTGTCGATATCCACTGTGTTGAAATGAATATAACGAATGACGGATCCACGGATGAAGCAGCTTTTTGAAGACAACTAAATAAATTAATTTTATTTTAATATAAGCAACAATTTTAATAAAACTTTTTAGATTATATTCATTTTACCAAATGCGGGTAACGCTCGGAATCATTTACAGTTATATTGCTCAATTTTATATTCAAATATTGATCTACTGATTGCAGAGTTCCTGCGATTTGAACATCATTTTTAAGTTCAACTGTAACTTGTATATTTTTATTTGCTAAAATTTGAAAATAAGAAAAAAACAACTATATATCAAATAAATTGCAGTGTTGCTTACGTACCATTTAGTGCTTTGCTATTTTTCCATTTACCTTAGTTAGAAGTTATAGGAACGCTGTTAGTAATCATAAGAAACAGTGTTCACATTTGATTTGTGATATTTAAACGTGAAAAAAATTATGCTAAGCGTATGTATCAAATAAGGCGTCTATTTGTCATAATTGGTGAATTTTTACTTCACAATTAACATATATAATTAAGATTAAGCGGGTTTTTTATTCGTAACAGTCACAGACATAAAATTAAAAAACTTATATATAGTTCGTAAATTTGTTGAATTTCTCCGGATCTATATATTTTGATGCATTATTAATTATGCAAAAGAGGTTGTAGATGAGTCGAGTTTTTTTATAGATAATATTGAAAAATACATGGGTGTCAAAGGATTGTG
>JAQIFP010000019.1:29608-49198 GCA_030141585.1 Ophryocystis elektroscirrha
AACCAGAAGTGAAACCCTCTGTAGAACCAGAAGTGAAACCCTCTGTAGAACCAGAAGTGAAACCCTCTGTAGAACCAGAAGTGAAACCCTCTGTAGAACCAGAAGTGAAACCCTCTGTAGAACCAGAAGTGAAACCCCCTGTAGAACCAGAAAAGAAACCCTTTGTAGAATCAGAAGTGGAACCTTATTTGCTTACAGCCGACGAACCTGAATCCAAATATACAAAAAGAGACTTGAAGTTATTGGAAAAATTAAAATCGGAATTTCGAAATTCAACCGATTTAAAATATACTGATAATGAATTAATTGAAGGCTACAAAGACATAGAAAAGGACCTGAGCACTAAAGTCGAATTTAAAGATATAGAGGGCGAATTAGCTATGTTAGCTGATGAGGAAGAACAGTTAAAAGCAAAAGTAGCTCAAATTCGATTGAGTACAGAAATCGTGACTCCTGAGATGAAAGAAGAGGTTCAATATCTTCTTACTCTATTCGGCATCCCTTTTATTACAGCTCCTGCTGAAGCTGAAGCACAATGTGCTTATTTGACTTCAATAAAAGCTTGCGATGCTGTTATTTCGGATGATTCCGATACTCTGGTATTTGGAGCATCTGAAGTATATCGGAAGTTTTTCGAAATAAAAGGAGTTGTTGAGTTATACGAACAGTCATTATTAAAAAAAAAACTTGGCCTGTCCCAAAACGAGTTAATAGAGCTTGCCATGTTATTAGGATGTGATTATACTGAAGGTGTTCGAGGGATAGGCATAGTAAATGCAATAGAGACTATCCAAATATATAACGGAATCAATGGTTTAAAAGAATTACGTAAATGGGCGGAAGATCCTCAAAGAATATATTCAGTTGGCATAGAAGAAAATGATTCCTTAGAAAAACAAGCATACAAAGAGTCACATAAAAGGTATTGTCGGGAATGGATATTCCCGTCCACATTCCCGAATGCAGAAGTTTGGGACTCTTTTAAAACTCCGCGAGTGGCTTATAAAGATGCAACTTTCAGATGGAGGAACGAAATAAGAACTGATGAAATTGTTGAATTTTTAGCTGAAAAAACTGCTCTAAGCTACTTAAGTATACACGAAACCCTTCAGCCCATATTAAATTTAACTACTCCTATTTATTTTCAACCACGTATAAGCGACTACCTTTCTTTTTCCGATGGCCCTGCAGGAGAATATCGATCAAAAAGGCTGCTTAATGCTTTGAAGTTTGCACAAGAAAAAAAAAAAAAGAAAAAAGAAAATAATTCTGTTATACAAATGCAAATGTTCGATGATTTAGAAAAAATTTCTAGTGAGCTTATTGATCAAGAAAAACCTACTCCAAAAAGAAAGAATAAAAAAAAGAAAAAGCTACCACAAAAAGATCAATCCAATACTGAGCAATTTAATAAAAATGTCCTAAAAAAAAAAAATATTTCACAAAAAAGAGATACTCCAAAAAAAAAAGACACTCCGCAAAAAAAAGACACTTTGCAAAAAAAAGACACTTTGCAAAAAAAAGACACTCCGCAAAAAAAAGACACTTTGCAAAAAAAAGACACTCCGCAAAAAAAAGACACTCCGCAAAAAAAAGATTCTTTGAAAAATAAAGATATTCCAGAAAAAAAAGATACCTCTTTAATTTCCCCATCTAAAAAAAGATTGAAATCTGAGAAAAACACAGCAGAAAACGAAGGAATTCAACCGACAAAGCAAATTGAACACGTTTCACCAACTAAAGAATTTAAAACTATGTCAAAAGAACTTAGTGAAAAGTTTGACATAAAAACGAAACAGTCGGAAATAACTGAAAATGAACAACATACGATAAACCCTGAAAAAGAAAAAAAAAGATTAGAAAAAAACCCTTTAAATAAAACTTTTCAAAGCAATAATTCAAAAAAAGAACCAGCTTTAAAAACAAAGTTTCCTCAGCCTTTGCAACAAAGCAAAAGTTTAAGAGACAATTCAACAGGATGCAATAAAAAATTGTTTTGCTCGAATGCATGGGACGAATTAGAAGCTTATAATAAATAAAAAATCGTTTCTATTTTTTTGTGAAGAATGATAACAATGAAGCCTGTTGTTTTTTAGTTTTGTTCTTGATAGGTGATTGTGTTTCAGGAGATTGAGATTTGGGGACTGCATACAAATTTAAATCTTAATTATATTACCCCAATACTTTCCTTTTTTTTCATATTGTTTTTGGACAATCTAAAAAAAAAAGTAATTTTTTTTTTTTTACTTCTTTTGAATCTGAGATTAGCTTTTTCTCTATTGGTGTATTAAGCTTTTGTCTCTTGATATCTTCATTTTTTTCTTTAAAAGAAGGTTTTTCTATAGGGCTCAAATACACCATTGCAACGTCCTCATTGGTTTTTGAAATGTCATCATCACTAAACAAATCTCCTGGGTTTTCCATGTCGTCATTCTCAATAATGGTTTGTTTTGGTAATGCTTTCTCTATGTTTAATGGAGCTTTAGGTGTAGTAAAAAATTTATGGTTTTCGGAATCATCAAGATTTTTTTGTCCAAATGTTTCTTTTTTTTTTTTTTTTTTTTTTTGATCTAATAGGTTTTTATCTTCAGTTAAATTACTATTTTTAAAATTAATAGTCTTAGGTGCTGTATTTACAGCTTCGGAACTCGTAATGGTATCACTGATCACTGGAGTTTCTTGAGATTGCGGTAGCTCTGATGAAGATATTTTAGGTGTAGTGTTTGGAGTAAATGAAGATCTAGTTTTTATTTCGCGAAGGGGAACAGTTTTGTCTTTCGATTGATAACAAGATAAGCTAATTTGGTATACATTACGCTTATTTATATGTACACACTAATGAGGGATCCATAGAGAAGAATTATCGCTCAGTTTTGAGTTAGCGTAGTCATTAACCTAAAAAAACATTAAAGGAAAAGTTTAATTTGTACTATACGGAATATATGGTACTCATCGACAATTTTTTTCTTGGCAACGCCAATCAATTGAATTGATTCCAATCGCTTTTCTGAATGAGCAACAAATTCTTCAATTTCATCTAGAAAGAAAAAACATTATACAAGTATGAACATATACATGTGAAAAAATATGCTTTTTATTTCTATATTCAAAATATTAAGTAACAATAAACAAAATAAATTTATCCCCATACTACATAATGACAATCTATTATTAGTAAATATGCATCTGATTAATGCTTATTTTGATATATATATATATATATATATATATATAATGTAAATAAAAAAAATATTGTAAAATACTGATATATCATATTATTTTGTATGTTAATTGATGTTTATAATGTTAAAAATATTATAAAATATTCATATACATGTATATGTAACCATATATATATATATATTGATACATGTATATATATAAATATCTATATATATATATGTATAAGTATATATATTATGTACTTATATATACAAGTATATAATATATATACTCATATAATACACATATATATACTTATATAATATATATATATATATATACTTGTATACAACAAAAGGTATTTTTTTTTTTAGAACATAAATAAGAATTGTAAATGAAGTACTTTCTAATTGGGTACAGGTTCCCACAAATGTTTTAATGCATAATTGATCGTTATTCAAATACGTGACTACAACACGACAAACGGTTTCAGGCTTATTATTGACATATTCAGCTAAAACTCTACAAAAGGGAATCAATCATACAAAATGATTACCGTTCCGCCTCCAATGAAGTCAGCTTGAATTCTTCAGCTATCAAAACTACAGGAACCTAAAGTTAACTAAATCAAAAACTAACATTTATACATATATATAAATATATTTATATGTGAATTTTTGATATTTTTCTTATATAAATTCAAATAATTAGAATTCTTTTACCTCTGCACATTCGGTTTTCAAAAGACTTTCTATGGATTGAAATAGTTCACTTAGATTTTCTGTAACATTCATAATAGGACCAACTTTTAATTAATTGAAAAAGCATTAGTAATCTAATTTTTGCTTAAAGTGATTAATTTTGGCGTTTTTATTGCAGATTTAATTGTGTTACAAAACTAAGGTCAAAAATATTAATAAGAGTTTAAGATAGAGAAACTAAAGGTGTATCTGGTAATTTTTCTACAAGAGCTTTTATTTCGTCAAGTGGGTATATACGGAACCTTTAAATATATATATATAATAAATGACATACTTTTTTGTTTCAGTAGTTATTGCGCCAATTTCAATATTAGTAGCGGACAGCTTTTCTTCCATAATATGGCGCAACACAATTAAACAGATTTCTTCCGCCTCTATAAATTTTATTATAATACAAATAAAAAATAGATAATATTGAAAAAAAATTATAATTTATTGAAGTATTACATAAAAGACTTATATTAATAAACTTTGCATACACTAATTAAGTTTGCTTAAAGTGTATATTCAGCAAATGATGATCAAATATTATTTTTAATTCTAAATAAAGATTTTTATATAGAAAGACACTCATTTACTTAATATAAACATTTTATCGATAATAAGTTTGCTTATTATTAAGTTTACCTTTTAAAGTTAAATCTGGTCTATATCTTTCTTGCAAATAAGTTTCTGCGCCTTCTTGAACGGCTCCTATAGCTGTTGCTTCGTACTTTGTAGTTGTTCCAGATGGGTCGACACACCATAGAGAAGGTCCTGTTTCGTCAACTGATGCTAACATGAGAACCACTCCAAATGGACGGCTTATAGTCTTTTTTTCATTTTCATGAATTCCTGTAAATTATTGAAAATTAAGAATACAAACCAGAAAATGATAAAGCGATTTCTGCTATTGAATTAACACATGATTCAGCAGGAATCGGTTCATTATATACAAAATGGTGATGCAGTGCTTGCACTTGTGCGTGATCAATCAATATTCTGTAAAAATTTATTATCTTCATAATTATTGCTTATTTTTTTTAATTTGCTCAAATAGATTGAAACTAGTTCTTAAATGAATGTGTTATAATCAATTAAATACTGCGCATAACTTTTAGAGTATTAAGTCAAGTAATACAATAAATATTTTAATAAATAAGTGAAGTATATTCTTACAAGGAGTCTGCTATAATTCCACTAGATACACATCCAATGTGGCTATCTATTATTCTTAATTTTTCTACATCGTGAGTAGTTTCCATTAATTTGGATTGGACACGTCTTTCAGTAGCAATAACAACTCCTTCATTAGTTTTTATTCCAATGGATGTACTTCCAAGCTAATTCACAAAAAAAAGTATTTTAAATACATGTCGTGTATATTTAAGGACTTAAAGTATACCATTAATTTATATGTATATATATATATATACATATTTATATATTTAAAGCTACAGAAATATTTATATGTTTATATATAAATGTAAATTAACATATATATATATATATGTATATATTCATTAAAAATTGTTTTTATTATGTATATGTGAATATATAAGTTGACCAATTTGCATTAAGAGTTTTTTATGAAAATATATTAAATATATAATTAAAATAATTTGCTATGATTTATAAGAAAGATGTTTAAACTGTTTTTATTTATATTTAAAGTATGATATGTGTTTATGTTAAATATTTCTGGAACCTTTATAGCACCAAGAGCATATTCCACTTGGAATAATCGACCCTCAGGTGAAAATGTGTTGACTCCTCTATCATATTCAGATCTGGTTGAATACATACTATAATTAGGCGCGACGCCACTTAAACCAGTTATATTAAAGCGATTAGTAATTTTACGTAATAGTTTTTATCTACTATGTATTGATTCTGTATAATTATATTTTTTTTTTGATATTTTAAATTAAATATATTGTTTAAGGTTATTATGTAACAGAAAATTGAACTTATATCAAAATTTACGTAATAGCTGACATTTTATATTTTTAGGAAGCAGTTAAAGAGATTATTTTAAAGCCCATGTAGCATGATAATATTAACTATTAATATGTGTATACGGCTGGTAGTTTTATGGTTTTTTAGGAGCTCTTAAATAGGGAGTATACCTAATAGGTGGAAAAATGTCTATACATAATATTAAGTAATGTATAAGTAAAATATGAGCTCTGAAGAGATTAAACTAGATTTATCTGAAGAGGCGCCAAACATACAAAGTTTAATAATACAATTTATAACAGAGTATTTAGATGATGAAAATATCTATTATAATGTATCTATCGGGTGTTTGAAAGGTTTAATTAATAAAAAACCTATAAGTTTACCTTTTTTATGTGATTGTATACTTGAAGATTCTTCTACAGATGATTGTATATTTGATGAAACCATAGACTCTGGAATCTTTCATACATGTATTTCAGAAATGTTTTGTAATACACAAAACACGTGGAATTGGACCAGTAAACCTTTGCATTACAAAGAAAGAGTTAGTATAAATAAATGTGTCACAGAATTAGAGAATAAAACAGAGAATACTCATTTGTACTACAAAAGCCAAATATTAGATAAGTTATATTTATATCTTGCAAGATTACCTTACCAAATCAAAATAACACGGTTAAAGCGTATTTGGTTATCATTTGAAGAATACGATTCTGTTATTAAAAGCAAAGATGAAGACGAAAACGATCAAAGTGAAGAAATAGATGCTGTTCGATTAACGGAATATTACTCTTATATATGGAGACTCAATTCTGTAGCTTATTCAAGTGATTTATATATTTGTGCTGCATTTTTTCAAGAATTTTCAGAATTATCAACATATCAATCAATATCAGATATAACTTCTTCAATTCAAACATATTTTGAATCAGTTTCAAATTTATCTGTAAAATTTATCAAAAATGACTCCCTTCTTCGAGCAATAGAAGATGCTGAAAATACTAAATTAAAATTACGTTTTTTTATAAATTTGGATTTTTTGCGAGAACTTCGCAATGAATCAGAGATATTACAAAATGTCATTGTAACGTTTTTTTACAACTGTAAAGCTTTTGTTGAAAAATACCATGACGTTCACTTACAAAATAATAAGGAAATAGATGATATTGGTTATTATTATCCAGGATATTTTGGCGATATAATATCTCAAACACGTCGTCATTACAACGTAAAGCAAATATCACGTGCATCGTTATCATCAATAGAAACGTTAAGAAAATTGAATAATGAAGTGAAGTATTTGGTTATAGAGGCTTTTGTGCCACCATCAACTAAATTGTCTGTATTGGATTTAGCATGTGGACATGGACAAGATATACAGAAATATCGTAATAAAATAATTGAGACGTACATAGGCATAGATGTATCTGAATCTGAAATTCAAGAAGCTAATAGACGTATAAATAGGCGGCCTATACAGGGTAATTGGAGTTTTACAGTAGGGAATGTTTTGAAGCCAAAATCATATAAAATATGTTCTGGTCTTTATGATGTCATATCTTTCCAATTAGCCATACATTATTGCTTAGAAATAAAAAGTAACGCTACTTTTTTGTTTGAAAAATTAGCATCTTTCAGCAAAGATGGTGCAGTCTCATTTATATCCACTATATCCTGTGATACTATAGCAACTTTATTACATGCTCAATTTACGGATAATCGTATAGAACTGAATAAAAAATATTCCATAGGAAATTCGGTCTATAAAATTACGTTTGATGGCAGAGTATTAATAGAGGCATTGTTAACATATGTATCTTTGTACAAAATGCCTCCTAAAATAAATTATACCCTAGAACAGGTTCTTTTATTTTATTCTCAAAATTTAATTTGGTCGTGTAATAAAGATAATGTAAAAATTAATAATAATATATGTGGAGGTGTTAATTGCGAAATACAGAAATATGACTTAAAAAAACTTGAAGCCATAGACTCTCCTTTATTGGAAGTATTGCTTAACACATTTCAAAATATCTGGGGCATCAGATATTTATATAAGCTTATAGAACATCTTAACACAGATGAATTTATTGTTCCCCATAATGCATTTCTTGAACAAGCGAAACTTTATGACTTACAATTAGTCTATTTTATGCCGTTTAATGAAATTCTAGCACAGTGTGAAGTTATAACAAACGGAGTTAGACCATTTTCTATGGAAAATCTTACTTTTGATACACAGCAAATGGACGCCTTTGAAGTTTATACTATGTACGTTTTTTCGAAAGGACCAAAGCTTAATTATATGCCAGAGTTCTTATCTACCAAAGAAACAGAACCGGTTCCAACAAACTCCGAACAAGATTTTTTTTCTGATTCCGACTTCCCAACAGCAGGAAATAAATCTCCTATTGCCATCGTGAAACAAGCACCTCCAACAGCATCTGCAAAGCAGTCGTTCATAAAAAACCTCAATTCAGTTCCTTCAGGAGGTCCGAAACAATCTGTAATTCATAAAGATAGAGTTACTAATATAATCTCTAAACCATCGAGTTCTCAGTTATCGAAAAAAGAGCAATTAGCTAAACTTATTATGAAACAACAGCCGCCGTCTTTGCAGTCCATTAAACCCCAGCAAATTAAAGTTGATAGCTTGAAGCATGAACAAATAAAAATAGTGCTTAATAAAAGTGTTAATGCTAAATCAACATCACAAAGAAAAAGAGTTGTTAAGGAAACCGATGTTATGGTAAAAACATCTGTTACTAAACGTGTCAAAAAACCTGTTAAGATTCAGCAAAAACCTTTCTCGTATCAACCTCAATCCAATGTGACAAGTTTTTCTTCTACAGATGTTTCTTCTTCAAGTCATTCTCATTCATCAAACATTCCTTCTTCTTTTTCGGGAGTTTCCGAAATACAGCAGCAAAAACACCAACCACAAACATCAATTGATTCCTCCAAAAGAATGGAATCATACCCAAGAAGCCCCAAGTCGCCTCCTCAAAAATCTACAGCCACTACTAATTTGAAGGATTCAGTTCATGATAGTCTTTTTTCTGACCAAGAAAACGATTCAACAGACGAACCTCTAAATAAAGCTACTACGCCAAAACCAGAACCTGTTCCAAAACCCCCTCAAGAAACATCAATAAATAATCCAATAGAAGATGATACTTCTTCAGATACATCAACATCTTTTTCACTAAGTTCTTCCTCCTCGTCAGATGCAGATTGAACAAAGTTTTTTTTTTAACACAAAATTACACGATATATATTATATATTGAATGTGTCTAATTCAATTAATTAATACTATAAATGCTTGTAGAGTTATCTAAAATTATTTACTACCTATTAAAAGTTATATCATTTCAGTGACTTGTCAAACATGCGAAATAATTAATTAAATAACGATAATTTTTTGATGATTTTTTTTTTTTTTTTAAGAAACGATCAGTGATTATAATATAAGCCTTTTTTTAAATGGGAGCTGCCAATTGTTGTGCTGGGAGGCAAGTAAGTTAGATTGATTATAAATTAAAACTTTTTTTCCTATTACAAACTTCATTATATGTACTGTTGTTCTATTTTTTTTAAGAAAATGTGCATATATTAAACGGGAAAAAAAAAGTTATATAAAAAGTGCATGCATTAACAATGAAATACGCTTTTTTTTACAATGTTTTTCTTTTTTTTAGGATAAAGTAACCATGATATATTTCTGTGTAATACTACTTTTAGGATGACAGCATCCGTTTGTTACGAAATCATATTGATGATGCATGGTCCTTCTTAAGTTCTGGTAAATTTTATCAAGCGTTAAACATTTTTTAGATGCGTAAAAAAAAAAAAAAAAACCCAAATAATAATGCTTCAGGCAATCTGATATTGATAGATTCGATAAAGCTTACAAAACAAATAATATAAAGGAATTAGTTAGTTTACTTTCTTCCAATCAGCCTGTAATCCTCTATAATATTTGCAATATCATAGACATGCTTATAAACTGATTAGTTGCAGAAACATGTTTCTGTTTTATATTGATGGTAGTAACATATGCTTAGATACTTTTATGTATATTTCTAATACATATATATCACGTATGCATATAAATTATATAAGCATCTACAGAAATCTGATAATCGTTTGATTATAGCATATTTTTTTTTTTTTATATGTAAGACTATTTAGTCAAAACATATACTGTTGAATATTTATACAAGTTAATATATATACACTATATGCTATATATATATATATATATATATTAAAAGCAAATACTTTATGGTATACACAATTACTTATCATACAGTATGCAGATTATATATAAAATAGTATATATTACCTTATACTAGTAATTATGTATATATAGTGTACAATGTAAATAGTGATACATTTAGTATATAGTAAAGAACAGTGTTCCTACGTTGTATTACTTTTTTGTATATTTACTGCAATAGTTTTTTACTTATATGTATTTAGAAATAATTATTATTTATAGTTAATAGCTATTAAGAAATTGATATTAGAGTCCAACTAGGTATAAACTTATAGCATATAAAATTTTATGTACCATATATACAAAACTTCTTATACTATAGCATATATATAAAAAAAAAAAAAAAATTTTTACTTAATAGATTGGAGAGCTTCAAGATCGTATGCATTCATGGGCTGCTGATCCTACAACTGTAGGAGCTTTAGCTCTTACTCAAATAGCCGTTCTTGCTGCACGAGAAGGTTGGTATATTGGTATACAATTACCCTTGTAGATTGGCACGATGTCAAAGATATTATACGTGAAGCTGGTGCCATCCCGATAATAGTCAGTTTTTTGAATAGTCCTGTAAGTAGCAAAAATCTACGGTAAAATATAAAAGTTGTGATACAACTTTTATTAATAAGCTTTTTTTTTTTTTGCTAAGTAGATTTGTATGAAGTAAAATGTTATTAGCTTTAAATATAATGAGTCATAATTTAATAAGCTTTGTTCAGCGAAATGATCTAGTTCATGCCGCTGTAGTAGCTTTATCCTTTCTTACGTCAGATAGTAAGTCATCAATAGAGCTAAAGTATCTCCTCAGGCTCTGAAAACTGTAGATTAGCATACGATCATGGTATTGTTTTTTTTTTTTTTTATTATTTAGATTGTTTCCCTGGCTTAATCAAAGCTATGAAAAATGATCTAAAAGGTCTTAAGGCGGCAGCAGCACAAATCTGTAGGAATATATATATATTGAGTAAGGAGAAATAAGACATATAACATTTTGACAGGCATAAGTTATCGTGAAACATTTAAAAATTTAGGAGGAATCACAGCGTTAGTTCAAATATTATCACTGTAAGTATAATTCAAAAAAAAAAGGTTTTTATAAAAAACCTTTTTTTTTTTTTTTCATTAATCAATTTCAGACCACAAGAGTTTACTGAAGATCAACCAAATTGGGTACATTTGGAAACTATATATCATATAGAAGATTTGATATTAGTATACAGTTAATTAAATAACATTTTTCTAGAATAATGGTGAAGAATTGCAAGAATACTTAGGAGAAGTAAAAAAAGCGGGAGCCGTCCCATTACTAAAAAATGTATTAAAGGTAATCTAAAGTTAATATGAACTATAGTGTTCTAATGTATTCTATTATACAAGTTATTTTGATTAATAACATATATTATTGATAATAAAATTAAAAATGCATAAATCTTTTTTTTTTTTTTTTTTTAGTTTGAAGATAGCGCTATAAGTGAAGCGGCTCAATATCTACTTATAAGAATGACAGATTAGTTCTTTATTTAGTCCTTTTTAATTTAAGAATTTTGCGAGCGGTGGGTCGATCCGATAATCCTACTAAAAAAAAAAATAAAAAATGAAAATGGTTACCAGCAGATGCGAATGGGTTAGAATTTCCTTGAGCCTTCAAAACAAAAATTTTAGACAGTTATTTTTTGTTAGATTTATTACATGTTTTTAAACGAAAAAGTGTGTAGAAATGAAATATATTAAAGTAACAAGACATACTATTATATATGAATATATATTTAATAAAAAAGAAAAAGTAATGAATACTTTTTTTTCTTTATATTCCATATAATTATTATCTTACCATATTAGATTGACTAAAAATAGATCCTGTGCTAGGAAGAAACGGGTTTGCACTTAATGACGCGGAAGAGGTGTTACCAAATATACTAGAGGATGGTTGTGTAGAAGAAAATGGGAACGAACGCTGCTCCGTTGAATTTGGAGTTATAGAGTCAAACGCATTTGAAAGAGAGGCATTATCTAAAATATTTTTTTTTTTTTTTTTTTTTTTACTTTGAGTGACCGTAGAATTTGGAAAGGGAGGATTGTTGAGTGTACAATCAGATAAAGTTGTTTCATTAGGTTGTGAACCAAAAGAAAATGTAGTGTTAGTTCCAAAAGTTGAAGCGTTATTGCTGGGTGTTGAAAATATAGAAGACATAGTTTGTTGTTGTGCAGAACCGGTTCCTAAACTTTCAAATAAATTAGTTTTCGGCTTAATCTCAGACTTTGTGCTTGCGTCTTCAGGTCTATTGGATAAATCAAATATGCTTTTTTTAGGCATTGAAGTGTCACTTTTGAATAAATTACTAGTATCAAAAATTGATTTTTGTTGAGAAGGCAGTATTTCTTTTGCTGGTAACAAATTCGTTGTTTGTGATGTTCCTGAAAAATCAAATATACTTTTGAATTTATTTCCATTATCTGTAGACGGGCTTTCGACTGGTTTTTCGAGAGATTCCGTTGGTGGTTTAAATGATAAATCTAATGAAGGCTTTGCACCAAATACAGACTCTTTTAAAGCATTTCTAGGCTCTTCAATAACAGGCGAATTCTCTGGTTTTTTCTCTACTTGAGACAACTCGAATGTTTTAGGCAACTCGAAATTTAATAATTTTGTTTTATTTGTTTTTGAAGCTTCTTGCGGATTCTTTAAAAGAGAAGATTCTTCGGCTTCAGCTTCTTTTGTTGTTGTCGGTAATGATGAACTATCAAATAAAGACTTTTTCGGTTCGGACATCTCAACAGAAGAAGAATTAAATAATCTTTTTTTATTCTCTGATGAGGGAGTTGCAGAAAATATTTTTTCTAAAAAAAAAAATGTTTGCTCAAAATATTTTTACCTTCAGATACATTAACTTTCGCTGCTTCTTCATTATCAGCGGTAAGTTTCGGTAATTCAAGCAATTTGCTTGGCTCTTGTGCTTCTTTTTCTAAAAAGAAATTAGAAAAAAAAAAAAGGTTACTTTTTTCTTCAGTAGCAGAATCAGAATTATTGCTAGATTCATCTGCATCTTTCTTAAATACGTCTCCGTTGTCAACAAATACACATAATTCTTGGTTTGTTTTTTCAAGCCACCAAGCTAATTTTTTTTTTTTTTTTTTTTTTTTTTCTTACGTATTTTTTCCGTAGGTTTAGCATTACTTTCTGTTGAAGGCGTAATGTTTGTAGACATAGTTGTTTTTGTAATCTTATCTTTTGGGATGTTGTCGTTAGTTAAACTGACACGTTTAAAAGAAATTTGTGCTGGTCCCGATTCATTAGTTTTTTGATTCGGCTTTTCTTCTTCGTCAATGAAGTGGCTTTTTTTGGGACTTGCAAAGTCGGGAGTGGCAATTCGTTTAAGTTTTGAACTTGTCGGTGTATCCATTAAGGTTTTTAAATCTTGAACTTTTGAGGGAGCTGGTTTCTCTGTTTTACTAAAATCAGAGAAAAGTTTTTTATCTTCTTCATCTGCTTTCTCAGCAACAGAATAATCGTAAAAGTCTATCCATTTACAAGAGTGAAATTTCTGCGGTTTTTTTTTTTTTTTTTTTTCTTACTGTTTTACGAAGCATTTTTCGATAATCAAATGGGTTCAAACCTCTTTTTAAACCATATTGATTTGTACCGTTTAGTGTAGCGGGGTTTGCAAAAGGATTAATACTTCCTACGTTAGTTTGGGAAAATTCTACAGACTAATAAACAATTGCCGTATAGTTGCAAATAAATACTTTTTTTTATATATATAACTAATAAACAGCACTTTTTTCTTTCACCAAATAATAGCTTATTTTTTTTTTTTTTTAATTATTCAATATATAATTAGTAATTTTCAATAGGCTTTACGTGTAATAAATTTTCAACGGGGTCGTATATATTTGATGTTTCGAGTTGTCGCCGTTTGCCACTTAAAACAGGCTGGCTCATCGCTAAAAAGAGTACATTTATAACATATTTGTGTATTGCTCAAATCATGAGAATAGCATAATTATACCCAATCATTTAATTATATATATGTACTTTTATAGATGTGAATAAAACGCGAGTAAAAACAACTAAAAAAATGAAAGGTACATATAATATATATATAGACATCTATATATTAGTATATACAACGTATATTTTAATTTGCTCTGAATTATGTTTCTTTGAAGCATGAATATATATATATATATATATATATATATATATATGTAAGTATATGTATAAATAGTTATATAAATATATGTGTACATATATGTGTATACATATGTGTATACATATGTGTATGTATATGTGTATACATATGTATATTTATATGTGTATATATATGTATATATATATGTGTATACATATGTATATATATAATTGTATATATATGTGTACATATATGTGTATACATATGAATATATATATATGTATACATATGTATATATATGTTTATACATATGTGTATACATATGTGTATGCATATGTGTATGTATATGCGTATATATGTGTGTATGTATGTGCATATATATATGTGTATATATATGTGTATATATTTGATGATAAGATATATGTATTTGTAACGTCACAATGTAAACCTACATATAGTATTATGCCGAGAAGCAGAGAGCGGCTGTGAATAGCCAAAGTTTGATGAGTAATCTATTTGAGAAATTCGATTTCTTGGGTAATATTCAGGTTCCGTTTCAGTCTGGTTCATAATCGGCATTATGTGAACTGGCATAGCAGGTTCTGGATTTTGTGTTGATATCATATAGCGATAGGCATTTTGAGATACACTCGAATTTCGAGGAGATAACATATTTACGGGCATATTTTGATGAGAATATGATCTTAGTTTTGATGGTGGTTCAATGTTCGAGACATTTTGCGACAAGCGTTTCATTGAAAAATCTTGTTGATTCCAAAAAGGAGGCATTAACTGAGAGCTTCTTCCTACTGGACTTGGTTGATTTATTGGTGTTAAATTTTGGTCTCTCGCAGTCACGGGTTCAACATTTTGTGACCATCCTCCTTTTTGGAACCAAATTTCATTTGCGGGTTGTCCCCAGGTAGAACCAATTTGTGACCGTCCAATAGGTTCGTTGTAGAACCACGGCTTTGAAAACATATTTTGGGACGCAGCTTCCATTTTACCGTCGAGTCTAGAATCATTTATTGGTTTTAAATCAGTCGAGTTTTCATTCCATGACTGGGAATTTTCATATTTTTGATTATCCATATTCCATAAATTCGGCTGATTTGTTGATCCTATTCTATTTTCCGTGGAGTCCTGTGTGTCCCAACTGTACAGTGGCCTTTTTGCAACATCTTCATTTCGAGTTACTCCTCCAATTCCGCCTCCATATGCATTTCTAATACCTATATAAGATACGTCAGGAGAAGCAACATTAACTGATTTTTCGGTATGAACTGATTTCTCAGCAGGTTTTTCTTCTTTTTTGTCCTCAAATTTATAAAATTTCGATATAATCGGAGTTAAAGCGCGTTTCAACCATGAACGGCTAGACTGTTCTTGTGATAACGTCATAACTGGACTTTTCTGCATACCCTAAAAATAATAAATATATCACTCTTCTACCAATTTGAGTTATACGACTTAACGTATTAATCAATTAGTAAAAGGTACACAAAAAGTCGAGCAAAGCTGATTAATTTAATTTTGTCTTCTTTTCACGTTTTTGACATTATTTTTTGACTATAACAATAATTGTATGTTTATAATAATTTAAACAGTTGACTTGTCGTAATGGGGCTTTTAAAAGTTTTATTTTTTTACAGCAGTAGACAATTTCTATTGTTTTACACTAAAATTTCTGCTAACTAATAAATTTGTGATAAATACTATTAAACATATTAAAACTGCTAAGAAAACGTTCACTAAAATAAAAAATAATAAGAATAAATATGAGCCGTGAGCGACTCGAACGCCCAACCGTCTGATCTGGAGTCAGACGCGCTACCATTGCGCCAACGACCCTTAAATAATCTTAGTTATTTTTTCTGACTGTATAAATGATTTAGTTTGTAATAGAAATTGTTTTTTAAGGAATCTTACTATAATTAATATTTTTGAGTCTGAATTTTATACCTCGAATCTAACATAAATAAAAATTTACAAATTTGAATTTTCTGGGATGAATTGCAATTTTAAATAAAAATACAACAAGGTTTTAGGAATTATGAGCAAATCGCATAATTTTTTGTGAGAATAATAAATTGCAAAATTAATTGAGTTCAAGTTTTATAAAAAATAGCAATATGTTACATAAATTTCTTCACGCCAATATATAAATTACGCAAAAAATTGGAAAAAAATGAATAACAAATAAACGCTTTCTTCTTCGTTGTTTCAAACTAGATATTACGGATCATATAAACTTTTGATTAGTGAGGAGAATGTAAAAATATGTCGAAAGAAAGTAGTTGTTTCTATTTGACCGGTGACAATGAGAGGAACTATTTTTCAACCGAATCCCATGAATATTCTAAAACGCAATCTCAATGTAATCAATACATTCACAATCATTTACAGTCTCATGATAACGTGAAAAATGTTCCGCTTCCTCCCGTATGTCATAAAATTATAAACGTATATTCAAAGTCATTATAGAACTGTATTTATAAATCGTAAAAATACTTATTCATGATAAATAAAAACTTAAGACTATAAATAAACTTTAATCTCTCTCTTCAGTAAGGTTTATGTGAAAGGACTTAAGTAAATAGATGTAATTCTTAGTCATATTTCTGTATTTTAATGAATAGCGTTGGAACTTAGATATATCATAATAAATTAATGAAAGTTTAACTCTAAAATATTTTTCATAAGTTATTTACGAGTTTATATAAAAGTTTATTATTGCGATTGTAGTCGTTAATGTCTTAGTGCAAATTAATTTTTTTTTACTGGAAAAATTTCTATTATTTCTGTCGTGAATGATCTTAATAAAGCTTTTGTCATGAAGGGTCTTACATAAGCTCCTGTTATGAAGGGTCTTAACTAAGCTCCTGTTATGAAGGGTCTTAACTAAGCTCCTGTTATGAAGGGTCTTAACTAAGCTCCACTCTTAAAGGGTCTTAACTAAGCTCCTCTTTTGAAGGGTCTTAACTAAGCTTCTCTTTTGAAGGGTCTTAACTAAGCTCCTCTTTTGAAGGGTCTTAATTAAGCTCTTGTTATGACGGGTCTTAATTAAATGTTTAAACCTTTACTACAATTTTTAATTGAGATCTTATAACTAAAAATTCATTATTGTGAGTAAAAATTTAATTATATATTACTGAGATTTTTTGTTAGTAATATTAATAGGGCCTTATTAGTAAAGGTTATTGAGCTTGCAAATGATTCTTGTTTGTGGGTATTTATATAAATTATGTGAATTAATATAAGATAGATCATATTTTATAATCTGGCTTAGTATAAAAGATGAAATAGTTATACTCTTAATTATGATATGTTAAATATTTTATGTATAGGCAAGTAAATCCATAAATAGTTCAAAGAGCTACAGTATAACGTCCCATCGAATACCAAGCTGTAAGTTGCCATAATAACATATATTGAATATACACATATAAACATATATATAAAAAACCTAAGTATATTTGATTATATGTATATGCATATAATAGTCATTCGTAAACTACGTGGGTTTTTTAGTTGCATTGGATAAAGAGCCTACATATCGAAGTTTATCTAAAAATCCAAAAAATTCCAATAACTTACAACATTCAAGTGATACAAAACCGACTGAAACAGAGAATACGAGAAATTTTTATAAAGGTAAAGCTGATTAAGTGCAATCATAATTAGATCATCAAACAATCGATAAAACTAAATGCGACTTTTTATCACAAAATTTCTCAAAATCTTTCCAAAATGTTTCAAACGAATCAAAGTATTCAAATGCCGCCGACGCAATAACTGTCAGTGGTTTTATGGATACAGTGTCTGGTGTGAATTCGAGTGTTGAAAAAAAATCCTACGGCTCAAAAATCTCTGGTGCGTCGTCAAATATAATGATGAAAAAAAATGACATAAATGATACAATTGTTAAAGGTGAATTGGATTTGAGTAGTTTTTCAAATGGAGTAAAACAAAATATTTGTTCTCGTTTGATACAAATAAGTGATGAAGAAAAGAATTCATTTTCTAATACAATGAAAGAACTTACAGAACCCATAGTTACAAAAAGTGGAAAAAAAGAAAAAAACGCCACAAAAATAAAACACCAGTATGTTACGGATCCCTTATATGTATCTTCTCAAAACCTAGATTCAAGTCCAAAAATATGGACAAGGTCAACTTCCATGAAGCATAATGGAGGCTTAGTCAAAGGAATGCTGCTTGAAAATTGTTCTATTAAGGTAAATCAACACACAAGCCCAATTTATAAAAAAAAAAAAGATTTTTTGGAAAATACGTCACTCGAAAGTAATAAAGTTGAGGACGAAAAAAAGTATTCAGGTTTTTCAAAGTCAACTATTGCGGGTCGTGCTTTACAAGAAAATATTATGGAATTCAACAGAGAATATATTCTCACAGATATAAATAAATTGAATGATAATCCTAGATCTAAATCTGAATTTAGAAGCGATATAGGAAGAAAACTTAAGTCTGAAAAAAGAACCGAATCAGAATATCACCCTGATAAAAAAAGCTCAAGTCGAGTGTTTAATCAGCCGATATTAGAAAATAACGCAGATATTCTTGTTCATGGCGAGGCTATTGTAAGCTCAGAATTTGATGAGTTGAATAAGAAAGACATTCAAATTTCTAACTATTACTTTACTAATATCCAATCTGAGTATCTTGGAGACAAATCGAAACAATCAGTTATTCGAGTGAATAAGTCACAGAAAGAGTTTATATCAATGACAATGAATACAACAGATGCACCAGAACACAATTTGTTTGAAATTGAAGAGTCTCATAATAAAATAATACAAGAACCTGGTATAGCAAAAAACGATTCAAAAACAGGAAAAAAACTAGAGTTAAATACAATAAAAAGAGAACACTCAAACACACGAAAAAAAGAGGACTCAAATACAAGAGACAAAAAAGATGACTCGAATACGAGAAAAAGAGAAAATTCGAGTCAAAGAGAAAAGGAGGAATTGAATAAGGAAGAAAAAGAGGACTTGAATAAAAGAAAAAGAGAAGACTCAAATACGAGAAAAAGAGAAGACTCAAATACGAGAAAAAGAGAAGACTCAAATACGAGAAAAAGAGAAGACTCAAATACGAGAAAAAGAGAAGAATCAAATACGAGAAAAAGAGAAGACTCAAATACGAGAAAAAGAGAAGACTCAAATACGAGAAAAAGAGAAGACTCAAATACGAGAAAAAGAGAAGACTCAAATACGAGAAAAAAAGAAGACTCAAATACGAGAAAAATAGAAGACTCAAATACGAGAAAAAGAGAAGACTCAAATACGAGAAAAA
>JAQIFP010000019.1:49298-80486 GCA_030141585.1 Ophryocystis elektroscirrha
GAGAAGACTCAAATACGAGAAAAAGAGAAGACTCAAATACGAAAAAAAGAGAAGACTCGAATCAGAGAGAAACAGAAGAATTGAATAGAAGACATAGAGAAGACTCGAATACGAGAGAAACAGAAGACTCAAATACGAGAAAAAGAGAAGACTCAAATACGAGAAAAAGAGAAGACTCAAATACGAAAAAAAGAGAAGACTCGAATCAGAGAGAAACAGAAGAATTGAATAGAAGACATAGAGAAGACTCGAATACGAGAGAAACAGAAGAATTGAATACGAGAAAAAGAGAAGACTCAAATACGAGAAAAAGAGAAGACTCGAATACGAAAAAAAGAGAAGACTCAAATACAAGAAAAAGAGAAGACTCGAATCAGAAAGAAACAGAAGAATTGAATAGAAGACATAGAGAAGACTCGAATACGAGAGAAACAGAAGAATTGAATACGAGAAAAAGAGAAGACTCAAATACGAGAAAAAGAGAAGACTCAAATACGAGAAAAAGAGAAGACTCGAATACGAAAAAAAAAGAAGACTCAAATACAAGAAAAAGAGAAGACTCTAATACGAGAGAAATAGAAGTGTCTAATACAAGAGAAAGAGAAGAATTGAATAGAAGACATTGGGAAATTTCGAATACAAGAATTAGGGAAGACTCTAATGCAAAGATTAGGGAAGACTCGAATACAAAAAATAAGGAAGACTCGAATACAAAAAATAAGGAAGACTCGAATACAAAATTAAAAGAAAATACACGTAAAAAAAAAAGTGAAGACTTGAATACAAGTAAAAAAGATGAATTAAGTAAAGAAAGAAACGAAAACTTGAACACAAGAAAAAAAGAAGATGTCACTCTAACGAAAGGAGATGAATTGAACTTAAAAAAAAAAAGAGAGTTGATGAAACTTACAGGAACTAATTCAACTATGAAAACAAAAGTTGAAACAAGTCCGTCTTTGAAAGAACATTTCAATGCCCAATCAAATGAAGAATTGTATACTGAAAAAAAAAACCATTTTGGAAGAAAAATAAAAAAGGATCAGGCTAAAGAATCTATTTTAGAAGAGAAAGAAAATTTAGTGACAATAAAAAAAAAAGATTACAATGTGGATAAAAAAGATTTTCCAGTAAAGCTAGAAGAAGAGCTTCCCAAAATGAAAAAAAAATCTCACTTACTAGTAAACAAAAAAGACGCTTTAAAGGACAAAAATGGGCCATCATCAATTATAAAAATAGCAGAATCTCAAAGTCCCATGAAAAAAGAGAGTTTAAAAAAAAGAGTAAATGATGATACAAAATCCGCAAAAAAAAACAAATCTAGTTCACTAAAAAAAGAAGACTTTTATATAGAAAAGAAAGAGGACTTTTTTATAGAGAAGGAAGACAATAATATAAGAAACAAAAAAGAGCTGACAAAAGAAGCTTCAAATAAAAATATAGAGGAAAATTCAGGAAATAAAGTTACTAGAGAAGTCGGTGGAGCCATTCAAAAAAATATAAGCTGGGAAAATTTTAGGAACAAGCCAAATTTTGAAAAAAAAAAGCAACCATCAGAAATTGAAACAACAGTCGTTTCAAGACAAGAAAAAGCCTCAGAATCAGAGCAAGTAAAAAATTTGAGACCACTGCAAAACAGATGCTCGAAAATTTCGGAAGATAAAGAAATTAAACTTACTAAAAATAAGAAAGAAGGAACTTTAAAGTCTCTTAAAGAAAAAGAAGTTAAATCGATCGAAGAAAATGATTCTAAACCAAAAGAAAATTGTTCTCAGAAATATACAGAAAATGAAAAAAAAAATAAAACCTCTGAAATACAAAAAACAAAAAAGTCTAAATCAGAGGTAGAAAGAAAAAATCTAGTACATCAAACTTTTGAACTGAAAGGAATCAAATCGAGCGATAATCATTCGAGACTTGAAGTTAAAACGAGCGATAATGCATCGAAATTTGAAGTTAAATCGAGTTTGGAAAGAAACGGATATTTTGTTTCAAAATTAAAAACAAATGAATCTGAATCCAAAAACAACATCAATAAGTCAATCACTTCTAATGAAGAAAACGAGCATAAATTTAATATAGAAGAAGCCTCGACAAAATTGAAGGAAAATATCTTTACTCAAAGTCTTCAAAAATGTACCATAAACAATCAGAGTAAAACTCATGAAGTTGAGCTTGAATTGAGTAGTTCTACAAAATTGAATAAAGTAGAGAGAAATTTAAGTTCAAGAACTGTGCCAATATTTAGTTCAAAATACAGCTCCACACTGGATGCCTCCTTTGCTTCAAAAAAAGTTCATTCAGCTACATTTTCGGAAGATAAAACGCCTAACAGGTCTAAATCATATACAACTAGTAATTTCAACATTAGGTCTCCAGCGAAATCTCAAAACTTAGCTAATGTATCTCATTATCAGGAAAATTCTAGAGTGTCTTCTTCTGAAAATAGGAACCGGTTCTATATGGATTTGAACACTCGATCTTTTTCTGACTCTGAAACTCAACAACCATTTGAAAATAAATTACGATCCCATAAAAATGTTACAACAAAAATATCAGCCAAGTTTAATGCTACCCTTCAGAACAATAATTCTCTTTTGACAAAATCAGTCAATATGACACAATTCAATAAAAATTTAGTTTCAGAAAGCGAGAAATCGTATTCAAAAACAGCTTTGGAAGACAAATATTTTATAGACGCAAGAAGTTGCTATCAATCGAATCCAGATCCCAAATTAATGGAATCAAATGAAGATTTCATAAACGATCCCACATTGGAATCTAGTTTTGATTCTGGTATTTTTGAGAACAAATCCCGTAATGCTACAACTTTGTTGAAAACTACCTCAGAAGAGTATGCAAAAAAAATGTTTAGCTCCGATATTGAAAAAAGGTTAAAATTAGATTTAAAAAAAAAAACTGAGTCGTCTGTAGGAAGCGCTGTTGGGAATCACTCGATATCAAATATAAAAACTAAAATACCTTCCAATGAGCAGCTACCGTCCAAAATAATCAAAGAAAATAAAGTAATAAATCAAATAAATAATTCAGATTCATTCTCAAAAACCGTAGAGAACACTTCACCTACTAATTTCAATAAGAAAACTTCAGAAAATGAATTTGAAAAACTTAAAATAACAAACATATTTGATGACAACGCAATACTAGATCTGCCAATAAAAAATTATAAAGAAACAGATTTGCAAAATTTCAAAAATAAACTCCCGAAAAACGAAAATACAAAACAATCAGAAAAATTTATTCCACCATTAAATATCTCATTAATTAATAATAATTTTCAAGATAAAAAAATAATTACGTTGAACAGTTCTGATATCTCTAATATAAATCGAGATGATGCATTAAAGAGAAGTCAACTAAATAAAGTAATTTCGAGCTTAGACTTATACTCGAAATCAATTAATAAAAATGACGCAAATAATGATTTTATTGATAAAGTAGACGAATTAATAAAAAAATCGTATACGAATAATGAAGACAAATTCAAAAGTCTTGCAAAGTTTAAGAACCGCTCAAATTCTGATCCTCTTCCTCAAAAAAAAAACATGACTGCAATTACACAAATGACTAAGCGACTGGAGACTATAATAAAACGAAGACTCGAAAATGAATCCAAAAGTGATTTATATAACAAATCAAAATTATTAAACTTGAAAAACATGATTAATAATAAACAAGATTTGGAAAAATTCAAAAAAAGTAGTATTACAAAAAAAGAGCAAATAAAAAATGAAAATTGGGATTCAAATTTGACAAAATTTTTAGAAAAAAATGTTGAAAAACTATTAAAAAATGAAGTAAAAATGTTACATTCTGTTGCGGTCGAACGCTCGAAATCAATTTACAAGAAATCTTATAGTGATGAAATTACAAATTATTCATGTGGAATGGTAGAGTTAAATGAAAGAAATTTATCAAAAAGAGAAGACTTAATAAAACAAAGGAATGTCCCAAAATCTGTCTCTAAATTAAAGGAAAGTATAGATTCTCCATTAATTGCTCATAAACAAGCTTTGGAAGAAACAGAAGCCAATTTGGCTTCCACTTTGGAGTCTTCGAGTCAAAATGAAGTCGAACCAAAATTAGGAGACATTGAAAGTCCTCTTTCATTAAAAAAAAAATTTGAAGCTATAAAAATAGAAGCTGAGCTGGGAGAATTTGTGAGTCCAACTTCATCCAATTTATTGACTTCAAACTGTTTCGATACATTTTCTTTGGATTTGCCTTTCGGGAATGAAGCTGAAGTTTTGGATCAAAACTCAAATGATTCGCAAATTGATTTAAAACAAGAGAATTTGCCTTCTTCAAATCAATTAGTAGAATCTAGTTTAGGTAACTAAATAATTTAAAAAAAAAAAAAGCGATGAGATAGATGGCGTCCTACAACAAGAAATTATTAAAAAAAATTAGTACATAATGAGTATTTTCAGAAAGCGTAACTACCCCGTGTAACAAAATAAATGTAAATTCCAATTGTAGTTCAAATGGTACTCCATAGAGAAAAATAAATTACTAGTTATAGTTGAGCAATATGCTATACAGCAATCACCAATAATATGCTCTGAACCCCGAACCACTAGTACAGTTAAAAAAAAAAGTACACCCAAAAATAAAAAAAAAAACTTCACAGAAATACCCAAGTAAGAACATTTACCATATATAGTCAATAATTAGCTTCTACGAAAAACCCGCAAGTCGAACCATTTTATTAGATAAAATCAAACTCATTTTTGAAACAAAATTAAATTCTACAAATTATATGAATTTTGAACAATTTCAAAATTATTTAATTGTAGATTTATTAGAATTACCTAGTTATATGGCTTGTAAGTGTATTTTTTTTGTATAATTTACATAAATATCTAGCTCCCGTCTTCAGTCAAATCACTAAAAATGATCAAATCACAGAATCTGAATTGTCAAAGTAATTATTAAAAAAACAATTGTTAAATTAGGTTTGTATGTGACAAGTGTTTGATTTACCAAAATCATACAAATAACTTTTTCAACTTAATTAAACAATCACAATACCTTCTTATATACGGTCATGAATTCTCACCAATAATTAAAGGTAACATTAGAGTTAATTTATTTCAATATACTAATAAATTTACTTATATATTACCTTTACGCATTGCTCATTATATATCTTAATTATTGAATAGCGAAATGGTTTTTTATTTTCAGAATTAATTAAACAACACGATTCCTTGGAGCAAATTAGAAACATTCCTGAGGTTGAAAATCAATACAGTAATTAAATATTTATATTTCAATAATCTTAAACTAGTCGAAACTGTAATTTCTAGAATATTTTATCTCCTTGACTTATATGACACTGGATATATAACACTTCATGATTTTGAAAGGGAAAATGTCCGCTTAAGTTCTTTGACCAATCAAGGTCCCAAATCTATTTATGAAATCTTCAAATTTGTTGAGTCCAACGATATCAACTTGGAGACTTTAATATTCTCATTTGAACATTTTGCAGTAATACATTATTCTTTTAAAGAACTAGATACCGATAAAGATGATCTTCTTAGCGAAAATGATTTATTAAAGTAAGTTAATGCAACTATTCATTTTTATTTATTATTATTGAAAATATAGAAATAAATTATAGTTAAATTATTTACTTAATATTACTGTATATGTAATTATTTTTAGGTATGAGTATCAAACGCTTGGAAAACGTGTAACAACAAGGATATTTGAGCGCTTTTCTTCTAAGCCATTAGATTCCGATCAACCTATTATGACTTACAGACAATTCATCTGTAAGCACTAAAACACAAAAATATGAATTATGTATGTAGATTTCCTAATAAATGAAGAAGATAAAACAACAAATAAAAGCTTAACATTTTGGTTTCAATTACTTGACCTAAATGGTGATGGTATTTTACAGTAATAACAAATATCTGACTATTTAATTCAAATTAGAATACACGAACTTGAGTATTTTTATACGGAACAGCTTCAAAGAATTATAAGCAAAAGTATTGAGTGCCCTTTCTTTTCAGACATAATTTGTCAAATGTAATACACAGTAAATAGTAGTAATAATATAATTAATATATGTACAGTAATTAATATATATATATTATATACGCTTATAACAAAAAAAAAAAATCTTAATATAAACTTATAATAAATATATAATTATAATATATAATTAAATTATATTTAATTGTATTTAATTATATTTAAATATATTTATTTATATTTTAATTATATTCAATTATATTTAACTATATTTTAATTATATTTGATTATATTTAATAATATTTGATTATATTTGATTATATATAATTATTACTCATTATAAATGATTAGCAATATTAGAGTTAATACTAGAGCATAATAACAATAATTATGAATATAATAAAGCTTGATTTAATTGATCCATCCATTAAATTTTATAATAAATCATTTCAATTATAGATTAATTAAACTATTATTATTAAAATTTGCTTATTTATTTTAGGCATGATTGCTTATGTCCTACTAAGCAAGGTCAATTCACATTGCTGGACTTTTTGCGTAACCGTCAGACAGCTGGAATATTTATCAATGCATTCACAAGGTAAACCAAGCAGTTTCTTATATATGCGGGTAGTCTTGAGAAATTCTTAGCATATGAACAACGGGATGTGTATTTTTTAGCTCAAGAAAATGCGCAATATCCTAATCTAAGGTAATTAAGCATAAACCCCAAAAATGTTTTTTTTAGCCCTTTTGATCGATTTTGCCGCTGGACCCATAGTTGCTTTTTTGAAAGTACCGAAGAAGAAGAATCTGCACATACTGAGGTAATGTTATTATACATATACGTGATTTTCTCAGACATTTGATCCAGTCATTCAATACACTTGTGCACCAAATGATCATTTCGCTGATACTTATCGTCCCTCCCAAACACAAACATTAAATTAATGTAATATATGTATTTCCCCTTAATTGTTCAAACTTTCTTTTGTTTTACTCACTTTTGTCACAATTTATCTAACATGTACCCTTTGTTCAACATCTTACAATATGGCGTATGCATTAGCTTATTGAAATGCTGCATTAATCCATTTCAATTCACATAAAACAAATATCATGAATTTCCATTAATTACAAAGGTGATATTTTAGTTATCTTTAATAATAATGTTCACAGTAATTACACTTATAATAATTAGGGTTTAATAATAATATAAAATAAAAAACCCTATTTATGCAAAATGCAAAATATATTAAATGTGTATATAATTACAATCAATCATTCTTACCTTGAATAGCTACAAGTATATATCTAAGCTCAACTATGTAATTTAATACGTCACATACATGCGTAACTGTCCCATCTAAAATTAAAAGAAAATTAAATGCTATGAGGCATTATTCAAATGATGCAGTTTTAAATAAACAAATAAACAATCTGTCTAAAGAACCGATATGGTTTCAACCAATAAGCTCTTACGAAAAATTGGGATGGTTGCTAGATTCATCAAGCGACGACAGATTAAAAAATAATGAATATGTATACGCCTTAACTGACTGTATACAATTCTGTGTACAAATAGGACGCTTTTATGTAAGCGGTCCGTATGGTAGAAGAACAAATATTGGTACTATCAATATTGATATAATAGCATTACTAATAAATAGTCTACCTCCGTATAATTTACCTGATGGCTCTATATTTACAAAACTCAAAGATTACATGTTAAGCAGAAAATCTTTTTTGGAAAATCGCTGCCATGGTCCTTTACACATAGAATTACAAACAGATGTATCCCCTGAATATATATCCATTACTTTAGAAAATTCTTACATACGTATTTTTTTAGCTCCCTGCTTAGGACGTACTTCAGAGGAACAAAGGCAAATTGTATATACATATTTGATGAGCACTTATAAAGACTCTTGTGAAAATATAGACTCCTGTAAAGTGTGGTTTCCAGCATTATACGAACGTGCTAGCGAAGATATAACCAAAGCGCCTAAAGATGTTATACCATTTATGCGTTTATGTTGTTTATGGGCCAAGTGTCTTAAAGTCAAATCTCTTCGATTATACGCTATTGAAATATTAGCTTATTTTGCTGCCCGTAAACAATTGTTGGAATCCAATTCAAATAAACTTGATTTTAAAGCCGCTTTTGTCAATTTTTTCACTACTTGTAGCCAGTTATCTACTCTCGAACCTATATGTAATATAGAGCCCCCAGCAACGTGTCCCTTACTATGGAAAAATTCCAAAGTTCCTGTCTTAACAGACCACATTAATCCTTACGATAATATATTAGACAAAGTAAGCATAAATTGAATCATTTAAACTAAATATTCAATATATATTATTTACTTTTTTAATAATAACAAATTAGTTCGAACAATAAATATATAATATATATAATAAATATAGCAATAATTATTATAAATTATTGCTATTATAATTATTATTATAAATTTATTATGTTTTATAAAATATGTGATTATGTTAGAATATTATACAGTAATAAAACATACGAATTAATTAAAAGAAATACTTAATTACAAATATCTTTATGTAGGTATATATATATAATTAAATATCAATTATGTATATATAATATACATAATTGAATAACATAATTAAATTAGTTAATTTTTAAATTATTATTGTGTTTATTATTATATGTAAATTTCTATTTGGTACTATTTATCAATGAATATATATTGTATAATATATACATTAATTAATTTTTCCTATATATATATATATATATATAAATTTGTTAATTATGATAAATACTTTTAGCTGACTTCCAAAGATCTTCAAATTATTCAAGATGGAGCATCTTATTGCTTAAATCGATTGGAATCAAAAAGTGGCCCCTTACGTGTTTGTGATCTTGTAAATGTACCTAGAAAAAGTTCAAAAATCTGGAAATACACAATAACTAACTTTGCAGTATTAATTTTAGTTATTGTACTCAGTTACCTATACACAGTTTTCAATCGGTTCCAACTCAAAGGAGAAAATTTAAGAGATATAGATTGGTCAAATATATTCAAATCTGATTACCTTCTATTTAAAGATAAACTCTTAAATTTGACTTACATTGATGTAAATTCATATAATCACAAATTCCAACTCATTTTTTTTAAGTATGTACTTCCGCTTTTCAATTACGTTACAAATTTTTTTGAAAATGTATTACAACAAATAAAAAAAATATATTCTACAATATCCAAAAAATAATTAAAAAATGGAAGTTTAATGACTGATGAACATACATTATTTGTTAATTTAATAAAATATACAGAAATGCATCCTGTTTATATTTGGTGATGCAACATGGATCAGTCTAAAATATTTACTTTATCAGATACTGGTATCCCTCAGTTATATGAAGCACGTCAATTATACAATCAATTAATAGAATCCACAGACGTAAATGCATCGTACCAGTATTGTTACCAAGTCTTAAAAATGGGAGGGCTTGCTGCTGAAATACCTCGTTTAGTCGTATTTGGCCAGCAAAGTATGGGAAAAACAACTTTACTAGGTAATTGTTTTAATCACTATAAAAGTAAATGTTCATTATATATATATATATATATATATTGTATAAATATTATTTGTATAATTTATTAAACGTATACTAAAATGTAATGTTATTTGTTCTTAGACTTTATAATGGGAGGCCCGATTGGTTTTTCCAGTACAGACACTGGAACTAAGCAACCAGTTGTAATCATGCTTAAACCAAATGAGACAGGAAATGGCAAAATAGAGTGCAAGCTACAAGGAAAATTAATTGATATACAAAACTTGCATACTGAGATGAAATCTATAATGAATAAAATAAAAACTGTGTCTGAACAAGAAATTGAACTTCAAATGTTTATGCCAAATTGTGCACATGCCATTTTTGTTGATTTACCGGGCATTAAAGTAAAAATTGTTATGATAATATTTTTTATAGGATGACTCGAAAGAGGGAGCTCAATTAACAAGAAACGTTGTTCGGAATTATGTTCAAAATAACCCAAATGATATATATATACTTGTAAAAAAAGCAAGCGATGATCCTGCCAATTGGCCTTGGAGTTTAAAAGATTTTATACTCAAAGGTCCTCCGAATGGCTTGGGATTAAGTTGCAGACAAACTATAGTTGTGGGAACAAGAGCAAAAGAATTTTTAATTAATGAGAAAACTGATATTTCCACACAAGCAGATCTTCTTGATCGTGTCATTAAACGATCAATAAGGGATTCCACAGGTATACAGTAATCTCTGCTGTGAAAACAATTTATTTGAAAAGTATATATGTCTCTGTTTTAATAAGTCAATAAATAGCATTAATAGTATATATTAGCAATATGATTAATAAATTCAAGACATAACAATCATTTCTTGTTATATACTGGAATATAAACTTTCCGTATGATTTTAATAATAATAATAATAATTAATATTATATATTCTTGTATATATCAAAAAAGTTAACGCAATAACAATCTACTGTAAAATACATATATATATATACTAATAGTATATACATATAATATATATATAGATATCCATATATTATTATATACAACGTATATTTAGAATAAGCACTAGATCACGTATCCTTAAAGCATCAACATATATATATATATATATATATTAATGCTTTAAGGACATATATATATGTATATATGTTAGTATATGTGTGAATATTTAAGTATATATATGTGTATATATATGTAAACATCAATATATATATATATATATATGTATATAATATAACGATAATATTAATACACAAATATCTTTTCTTGTACTAACCTATCTTATTTTATTACTAAATAAATTATACTGTATAAAATATTAGATATTAAAAAAATATATGTAATGTTTTGTGATTTGACACAAATATATTATGTATACAATATTATATATATACAATGGTTAAGCCAGCAACTTTAAAATATTTAATTTTTGAAAGAAGGTATTTGACGCAGTACTCAGGTAAAGCGTTGCCGCTATATCTGCTTGAACTTTTTTCATTCAGTTTACAGCAAAAAGAAATTTCGACGTTTCAACAAAGACGTGAAAGCATGTTTGATCAAATTTCTCAAAATAGCTTGGAATGTCGTGAACTGATAGTAACGCAGTTTGAAAAAAAAAAAGCTGTACTTGAAAATACTTTACTAAAATATTTCGATGTAAACGCATTTAAAGAAGAGTTAAATTTGAAACTACAAACTTTATTGTCTGAACAATTAACTATTTTATTGAAAAGGTTAAAGATACGATCCGATATGATAAAAGAAGAGCTTCAAGAATTAGAGGTCGAGTTGTACGAACAAAATCCACAAAGTATACGAGAAGGAATATATTTGTTTATACGAGAACTTTCCGGAATAATTACAGAGTTAGTAACCGGAAATTATATGATCATACGTTTTCCCGATAATGGAGAAGATTTTCTTAAGCAATTTGGAGGCAATTTGAAAGATAATTTAGAGGAAGGTCACAAAATGGCAATGGAACTCTTTCCAAACCGTGAACATTACCCTGAGAATTTTTTAAATACAATAAATGTGAGGTTTTCTAATAAATTATTCTTATTTTAGAGCCAAGCTGAACTTGTTCTCAAGAAGTCAGATGAATATAATGAATCTAATAAGCTAAGTAAACAAAAAATTAGTTCTATCGATCAAAGTATCAATTTTGAAGCTCCTCAACCCGAATTAACGGTATATAATTACTCAATTATAACTTAAAATATAGTTTATTAGAAATATAATATAAATCGAATCAAGAATATATACATTCGTGAATTAAGTCATATGTGTTCATATATACTATTAAAATATATATATATATATATATATATACATTAATATAAATATTTAATTATTTTTAAGTATATGTGTTTACTAATCCATATGTATATATATATATATATATATATATTATTAGTATATATAATTATATTTAGTAATATAGATATAATTATTGCTATATATATAAATATATATATATATATATATATATATATATATAGTATATAAAATTATATTTAATAATATAAATTTATTAATAACATATATATAAATAAACTATTAAGATATATATATTTATTTATTTATTAGTTGACATATATATTCATAATATATATATAAATAAACTATTAAGATATATATATATTTATTTACTTATTAGTTGACATATATATTCATAATATATGTATAAATATATATATTATATATATATATAAATATAAATATGTATATACTATAAGTATACATATTTATAATTATTAATATAGATATATTTATCAATATAGATATATTTATTAATATAGATATATTTACTAATATCAATATATTTATAAAGTATAAGTATGTATATACTATCAATATATATATACATGTATAATTGGAAATTCAACGTGATGTAATAAATTGCATTTTTTAGGGTGTATTGCAACCAGGTCAGACTGTAAGATTTGCAATAACTAAGGATAAATCTAGAGTTCTAGGATTTATACAGTCAATTAATTCCAAAGGAAAAGATTCATCAGAAACAGCAAATGTAGCATTCTATTATGTTTCTTTAGAAGATGACACTAGTGAAGAACATACTCAGACTCGAGCAGTGAAATTTTCCCGTTTAGATATTATATATCCTTTAACGGCAATTTTAGCTTATGATTCCACAGCCCTTCCTCCACTGAATTTTAGATGTTGGATGCGCAAATTGAGAACTGATTCTTGGATTGGTTTGATTCCAGTCTCTATTCGTCGAGTGGTTATGACATCTGATACAACTTCAGATGATCCAATAAAAGCTACAGTTCATTATGTGCCTATTTTACCAAATAACTCATCTCAAAACCTATTATCTGGAGACCAAGCTGATGAATACAATGCGGGAATATGTGATATAGACGAAATATATATAGACGCTGATTCATTTGATATTAATTCTCCTCACAAATACAAAGTAAATTCATGGAAAACTGTAAGGGAAACTAAAAAAAAAAATTAAAGTTTTTAGTTAAGTCAATTACAAAGAATTGCGGGGGATTTTGCAGAAACTCCGTTACTTAATCAACTTTCATTGACATATTTGGGACGTTGGCTTAAGTTCCATATTTTAAGTTTGGAGCCAAATAAAAAATTTTCGCATCATGTTATGCTTCAGGTGTGTTTATTGACTAAGTTAATTAATTTTTAGCTAATGAGAAGTGTAAAAAATGTAATAGATAAAGCCGATTGGGAACCTTTAGTTGCAGATCTTTTACAAGCAAATGTACGAGGAAATTTATTACAGTTAACAAAGTTGGCTTCTTGTGCAACTGCTTCGGCTTTGAAGCGCATCCTTCGAGCTGCCATATATGAAGTATGTTCTATATTGTTAACCATATTAGAACTAACACAATTTAGCTTAAAAGACTTATTTTAAACGGCGATATGAGCTCTAAATTAAAGATTTTAGCAAGAAATTCTCTTTTTCTAGACAAAATTGATTTAGTATTAGACGAATTCTGCAAGTAATGCCAAAAAAAAATATAAAAAAATATTAGGAATCGAGCGCTGCTGTGCTCCGAAACTATGCAAGAACTTATCTTTGAGCAAACTCATGCAATTCATTTTGAAATGATTAAGGATTTCTTTGAAGGTTGCCGACAATTTGAAAGAGAGTTTCTAGGTAAAAAACTAACTAAACTTTCAAATATTATTAGACGGTCGAAATATGGAAGAAGTTACAAAACGTGTTAGAGAAGGTTTAGAAGACAGAAAACATAAGCTTCGTGTAACCGACATATACTCAAGGGAAACCTCAGGAGTTTCACATGACATGATATACGAAGAGGTATATAATTATAAATAAATAAATATATACATTAATTAATTAATTAATATACATTAAATTAATTATTAATATAAACAAATTCTATTATATATAAATATATATATACATTTAAATTATTTATTAATTTAAATATTATTATTATTTATTAATTCTATTATATATATATATATGGTGCAATAGGTTCGAATTCAATTCTGGGTTATTAAAATGCTACTTAGTGCTCCATTAACCACTAAGTTATATATGTATTTTGTTAAAGATATTAAAGATAAGAGCAAGGTAAAGAAAAAATACTGTTTTACACTTGAAGCATGTTGCTGTACGCACGACTTCTCGTGATCTTGATTTAGAGGAAGAATTACAGAAAAAATTATTGTATTCGCATAATGGTAATAGTACCAAATAAATAAAAAAAAAAATAGAGCTAGACCCCACTAAAATTGAAGCCAAAATTAGCAGCTCGATACTTGATTCTTTTGGTTTAGCACAAAATAGAGAACAACTTGCACAAAAAATTGAAGGGGTAATTAATAAATATGATGGCTTATTTAATTAATTAGTTGAAAAGAGCTTTGGAATATGTTAAATTGGCATACGAAGGTGTCGCAAAACTACAGTCAGATGTAAGAATGCACGTTATTATTTAATAAAATCAATAAAATTACTTTTTAGAGCTTGTAGCGATATATGAATAATAAGCATTGTATTCAAAATATGTGTTAATATCTCTATCGCTATAAAAATATTTGTCAATTAACTGTATTTTTTAATAAAAAAAATTTACTTCAATAAATAGCTTATATGAAGCTTTCAATATATATATGTATTTTGTTTCAGATCAAAATAAGAGGGAAGGTTGATTTTTTAACTCGTTTGAGTGGAAATGGGATTGAATTTTTTGAAGACAGTGTGGAAGATTAACGGGAGACAGTCATAACATGATTATTGGTGCCTCTTGAAGCAATATACGTCAAAAAAAAAAACCCAACAACACTTTCAATTATAACAATAAAAAAAGACATATAATGAATAGGATTGGCTTTAAAATTGCTCCATACTAAACTCAAATTAACCATTTTTTTTTTTTTTTGTAAGGTAAGCTGTTTAAAAATACCAGAACAAACCTTTAATTAGTAAGTGTTAAACAGTATTGTCTAAAAGAATCTTTGAATTTATCTACGTTTTCTATAATGAAATTAGACGGAATTAGTTTATTTTTTGTCACAACCAGCGATAGTTTAAGTGGTCTTTTTTCATCATTTGAACAAATAAGTTGAGCTTCATATTTTTCCGCTGTCTCTTCAGTGTGACTGTGCAGCCTATAACGGTATGGTTTTGCTGTTTTGTTGTCCAGGCTGAGTTTTCTATTGAATAAAAAGTTACTCATCAAGTGGAGATGGTTTTTCTTTTTTCCACTTTGTATGCTGCTGTCTAAATTCTGAGATAAATTCTTATTAAACATTTATTTTCACAAAAGTTATTTAAATGTATATTAAACAAATTTATACTGAATGTATTTTTATTCCCACAAAATTTGTTATTAATAAAAATTATTAAGAGCAAAAAGCAACTAAAATTATACAGCTTAGATGCAATAAATGTAAATATAATTAATAATAATAATAATAATTATTATTATTATTATTATTATTATACATTTATAACATTTAATACAATAGTTAAATATTATTAAATTTTATAAATAATGTACACTACTACAGAAATGTTCACTACATCAAATTATATTTACACTGTATGCAAATTACTGTGTTATTTTTCTCAGTTGAAGTAGGTAAAATTTCCTCGTAAAAATTCTCAGGTTTCTCGTGTATTTTTTCAGAGTTACGCTGTGGAATAAATTTATTACTACGGTCCATTTGAACGTATCTGAAATACGTTTAATTTCATAAACTTACAACTCATTATCATAGTTTTGCGAAGTGAATTTAGGGCGAAGATATCCTGATGTGGAAAGGTTGTCTTCTTTATCATGTTCCAGATCTTTAGAACTACAATAAGTAAATTATTTTTGTCTCATAAATTTACTCTATTTTTTTCTCTGCGTTTTTGGATTCGCTATGATCATTAAAAAGTTCTTTTATAAGATTTGAACTAGGACTCAAATTACGATAAGGAAGATCAATTAATTCATTGGTGGCATCAATTTTATTAACAAAAATTAGCAGTCCTACTATTAAAACATATTTATATAACAGTTTTAGTAAAATGCAATTTTTTTTTAATTTCGAGTAATAAATATACCAACTAATGTAAATATTTGACAAAAATGAATCATTAGGAATCACCAGATCAAATCCTCTTCAATAATTAGATATCCTTTACCTAATAATTATCAGATTGATTGGTCACAAATTTATCTGTTTACGCATAAGGATAGAAAGACAATACTAAATATCTGTATTTTAAATGTAGCCCCACTGCTTTATTTGATATCATTTATAATTTGCAATACAAGAATACTTGAATAAATTGCTTAATTTAAAAAAATTAAGTTTTCCTTAATTAAAATTTGCTAAATAATTTAAATAACTTATTTCATTATATCTTAAATATATATAATTGCATGTATTACAGTTATGTATAATAAAAAACGAATATACTTATAACTCAAATAGAGAAATTAGCACTATGTGAAGTTTTTTGATAATTTTATATTAGTTAAATATAATAAATACAGTACTTACTTGGCAGTTATTATATTAATAAACATGAATAGAAATTATTAGATAGCAATATATAAAATACATGCTTATATGTATAAAATAATTTATATATAATATACAATTATTATGAATAAATATAATTGCTATGATACTCTAATTCTTCGAAAGTATACCTGGTATGATGAAAGTATATTATAATAAAAGTGCAGAAGGTAAAGCTATAGCTCTCTGTTCTGGATATACAACACTTTTGGATTCAAACCATATACAACTTATACCAGCTTCAAAATGTTACATAGACATCAATACAAATCAAAATATAATACAAATAATTCGAATTATTATCGATTTAGCTCCCTCAAACATAAAGCAAACTTTATTACGTCAAACTGATGTTACGCTATACGTACTGGAGCCATAAAAACACTACTTTGTAGAATCATATTGAAAATGTTTTGTCTCAAATAAATTTCAAAACATTTCTTCCAAAAGAACTATCAGTAAAGTTTGTTTTTTCTTAACTAACTTGTAACAGGTTTTAAATGAAACACTTAAATCAAACACATTTATTATAGGACATCAAATATCAATACTTGATTTAATTTATTTCATTAAAGCAAATATAACCTTAGTAAGTTTATTAAATATTTTTCTATACATATTATTGATTATATATATATATATATATATATATATATATATATATATATATTATATATAATATATTATATACTATATATTATATACTATATATTATATACTATATATTATAAAGAATATATTACATAGAATATATTATATATTATCTAATATATATTATATATCATATACTTAGAACACTTATATATTAACTACTGCGGTAGTGTATTAATTTAACATATAGTTTATTAACAAGTATTTTGTTTGATGGATATACGGTAATAAGAATGTATTGTAAATATATAAACGCATGTATAAGATTCTATATGATTTGAATATTATACCCATAATGTACAAGTTTTTCAATTATTTTCAGATGAATTTAACACTTGAAAAACGGAATGCGCTAAGTAGCTTTGTTCGTTGGTACAATCATATTCAAAATTTACCTGGTAAACTTTGATGTTAACTAAAAAGAACCAGGAATTTTTGAGGCCTCATGGAACTTTCTTCCTTACATAAATTTAGACCAGTATTCTAAAAAACCAAAAGCAGCGGTTAATCAAGTTGATCCTAATCCTCAAAATAGTAAGAATTTTTTCTGTATGCTTTGAAAAGTACATAAGTCAATTACAATAATATAAAGTCAGTTATAAATATAAATATTTATCATTATATACAAATATATATATAGAATAGAAATATACGTTATTATATGTGATACTTATTTTTATATATATATATATATGTATATATATATATATCATTAAATAACATTAATATATAAATTTTATAAACTAAAAAAATTTGAATAAATCTAAGTTAAAATAATTTTAAGCAAGTACTTATGAAACCCACAGTTTCATTATTCAGCTTAAATATTCATTATAAAATTATATATATATATATATATATACACTATGTAATTATCATATATATATAAATATGATTATAATAAATATACATAAATATTATCATATAATATATATCTATATACATATATATATATATATATGTATATATAAATTGAATAAAATATATATACAGTATATATTATATATATTTAAAAATGATTATAATAATTATACTTAAGTATTATCATATATATATATATATATATATATATAATATTATATTTATACACTATGTATTTATCATATACATATAAATATGATTATAATAAATATACATAAATATGATCATATAATATATATCTATATACATATATATATATATATATATATATATATGTATATATAAATTGAATAACATATATATACAATATATATTATATATATTTAAAAATGATTATAATAAATATACTTAAATATTATCATATAATATATATATATATATATATGAGCATATACTTGACAAATAGAACAAATATTTCAGAACATGTTATACATAATTTGGTATATTTTTTATATAAAATTTGAGCATTCTAATTTAATTTTATTGATTTATGTACAATTTTTTAGAAGCAAAAACAGAGAAATTATCAAAAAACGCTGATTCTACAAAAAAATGCGAAAAAGGAGGTTTATCTCAACCAATTGACGACCCAACTCGTTTGGAACTGAGAGTTGGCAAAATTAATAGCGTAGATTTTATAGAAGATTCAGACAAGTATAAAATATATTTTTTTTTTTTTATTGCGTTTAGATTATATAAACTACAAATCGACTTGGGAGAATCAAATCCAAAGCAAATTCTATCAGGATTACGCGATTATATTCCTAAAGAAGATTTAATTAATCGATTAGTAATTATATTAGCTAACATGAAGCCGAAAAAAATGAGGGGATTGGAATCTCAAGGAATGGTTTTATGTGCTTCCAAAACAGTAGACGATGATAAAGTATTACTAGATGTCTTAGAGCCTCCTAAAGGCAGCATGGTAATAAATTTATTAGTGGGTTATTAAATTCTTAGCCTGGAGATTTAGTCAAATTTGAGGGATTAGAGGATAAAGGATTTGATAAAGTTTTGAACCCCAAAACAGAAAAAAATCCTTTTCTAGCAGTTAAAGATGTAATTACTTAATTAATATGTCTATATATTTAGGATTTAAAAACTGATTCTGAAGGTTACGCGTATTATAAAAGCTATCCTTTTACATTAAATAACGGGAAAGTATCATGTACTAAAGTACCTTTAGGACAAATTTCTTAATTTTTTTTTTTTTTTTTTACAATAATATCAATTCGGCTTTGCAACAATTTTATTTATTACTTAAAACACCCTTTTGAAGAGTATAAGCTGATAAAAAAAGTACCTACTTATCAGTGTGAAGTGATATTTCAAATAATTGTAATTATATTCGTAACACTGATAAATAATAAAAATTGATTTATGTGGAATTTTGATAAAGTCTAAATAGTAAAAAAAAAAAAATAAAAAATAACAAGAATATGATGATTGTCATCTGAGTGTGGATTATACCACAAAATGTAATGTCGATATGTAACAAGATATTGGATGTTAAGTTCTTTATAGCTCAATTTGACGAAGATATTCGCTCTTTGTTAAATAAATTACATACATCTATTGGGATTTCTAATGTTTCCAATTCTACTTATGAAACTTCAGAGTGGATATTACCAGATTCTAGCACTCAAAATTCAATTGAATATTTATCGGAAAAATTGAGTTTATTTTTCAAAGAAACTCATGCAACTCTTGATAATTCTGTACGGCACTAAACAGAAATGATTTCTTCTCTTTTAGATTAACAGTGTTCTTCAAAAAACTTCCGAGTTAGACTCTAAAATTCAAAAACTCAGTAATACCGTGGAAAGACAGGTTTGTGTTGGATAGTTGTTAGTTCAAGGCGTCTTTTTTGTGTACTCTTTATTAAATAATTAACTTCATGGAATAATAGCACGACTATATATAGACTATATTATATATTATATAGTTAACATATATATATAATTAATAAACTATGAACGTATTTAATGCTGTGGGGTTTAATATTGTTAAAATTGAATGCATTGTATATATATGAATATAGTTTGACTCCCCTAGCTTACTAAAAAAAAAAGTCCATAAAAAAAAAAAAAAATTAATATAAAAATTTCTATTGATTTACTCATAATTTTATGCAATAAATGCCCTATATTACATCTTTCGGTGGTTTATCAACTTTTTTTTACTAGTTATACATTCACTGTTTAGAAACCTTTATTATATATACAAACTGTATAATATGTACTGTAAATTCAGAACTTTCAAATAGACCAATTACAAAAAGAGTACCAAGCAGCTGAACAAAAGATAAAGAATTTTAAGCATAACAATACTACTGACAAACAAAAACGACAACTTCTTGAGGTATGCATTTATATTTCTTTACATACACATTTTTACAAATATGCATAATTATGTTGATTAACTTATGATAGAGCTTATAGTACATATACCCATTGCATGAATGTATATCATTATATACGTGCAAAATTAAATGTATATATATATATATAAATAATTACATACATATATATATTTATGTGAATAAAGATTTATATATATTAATTAATAACTTAAATGTATATATATATATAAATAATTACATACATATATATATTTATGTGAATAAAGATTTATATATATTAATTAATAACTTAAATGTATATATATATATATATATATATATATATAAATAATTACATACATATATATATTTATGTGAATAAAGATTTATATATATTAATTAATAACTTAAATGTATATATATATATATATATATATATATATATATATATATAAATAATTACATACATATATATATTTATGTGAATAAAGATTTATATATATTAATTAATAACTTGATTGTATATATATATCAAAATTATTATATGAAAATGATTTCATAATAAATTATAATTGTATTGTTTCCGTAGTATAAAACTTTGGAATCAACTGTTCATAATCTCTGTTATCAAAAATGTGTAGTAGTTCTTAATTTGAAAAGAACCTCTTTTGAAGAGATTTTGGGATTTACTGACGATTACAGTAAGTCTTTTTATTCATATATGTATAATACCTACGGAAAGACGCCATCACTAGAAAACTGTATGCATGAATGTTATCGTCTCTGGTCGCTTCAAAAATCGCACAAAAATTATCTTGCAACAGGAAAAAACTATGAATTTAATTCCGAAAAGGGGGTTCATCAAAAAACAGACAGAAAATCTTTGGATCTCACACTATCCTATATTGAAAAAAAAGAAGCTTTAACTGAAGAAAAAGAAGCAATTATTAAACAAAAAGAAAAAATTATTTCACAGAGGGAAACATTTGTTGAACAAAAAGAAAGCTTCCTAAAACAAAAAGAAGCTCTTTTGAAAGAAAAAATGACATTAGCGGAATCAATGTATGCTCCCAGCATATTAGAAGAAAGCATAGGGAATCAATCAAACAGACGTCATCTAAATGTTACACGATCGAATGATGAAGCTGAGACCAGTTCAAAAAGAAGTGGCTCCAGACAAATAAGCTTTTCAGATGAGGATTTATTAGATGAATTATGCCAAGGAATAACAGAAAATGATGCGACAATCAATCAATTTAAAGTAACTTTTTTTTTTTTATATTTTTGTTAGGCGGTTGTGAATGAGTTAAAAAAAAGAAATTATTTTGCTAAAGCTCTAAGAGAAGAACATATGACACAACAGCAGTTAATTCAAGATATCAATCATTTATTAGCTGCAGAATATCAACGAATGCTTCAAAACAAAAAAGAAACGCAAATGCAAAAGTTTCTGTTTAGTAAACTTTCAACAACTTCTTCCAAGTAATTAAATGCAGTAGTATTACTAAAAAAAAAAAAAAAAAAAAAAAAATATATATAGCTGTTAAGCAATTTATCTATAAACATGTTTATCTTATTTTTTTTAAGAGTGTTCAGATCAATAAATAGCCCTATAAAAACGTTAAACTTAACCAAGAGTATGAACTCATCCTTATTAAATGAGAAAACAAGAAGATCCTCAATACAATTAGTTCCAAGGAAAACTCACCAAATAGATAATTATCAAGTTAATCCAGAGAGGTTGAAGTCCCAGTCTACTACCCATTCTCCTATACAAGTCACAGTGGCTAAATATATGCCAAGTTTTCAAGATTTAAAAAATATGTTCTAAAGGAATTTTCTTATTCTTGACTAAGTACCTGATTTTATGGCGATAAAAAAAAAAAATAAAAAGAATGAGATTAAAAAAAAAGATATTAAAAAAAATGTAAGGAAAAAACCGAATAAAGCACCTAAAATTCGCTTACTGCACCCTCTCAGTACTAAAACTTCCGTAAATTCAGTGATAAAGTTACCCAAGTCCGTCAAAAATCATAAGAAATTCAATCCCGTGAATCGACATGCCTCTTTTAATGATTCTAATGGAAATCGCAAAGAAAAAGCAGCAACACTCGACAATGAATATACTTTAACAGAAAGTCTCGAAGCTTTAATAGATAAAGTAGCAAAAACTCCATGGTATAATATCAACCCTGATTCCATTCAATCCTCCGAATTAATAAAAAAAAATAAAAACATGACGGAAATGAAAAATACAGCTCTAAATTATATCCGTACTCTACAAAACATTGACAGCTATGTCCCAAAAGAGGATAAATTGTGGTTAAAACAAACTCTCGAAAAAGGAACCAGTTCAGATATTTTGGCCGCTAAAACGTTACTTATAAAACATTGTCCTCTATCAAACATACAAAATATTGAAGCGATGTTAGAACAAGGGCAAGGCTCGAATCGTCGTGCCGCTCAATTTGCTATAGACGCTCTTAAAGATATCTTCATAACAGATCTGATTCCAAATAATCGTAAACTAGTATTTTTTGAAAGGCAAAACTATTCTTCAAATATTACAGACGTACATCTAGTTTTGTATTGGTTTGAAGACTTTTTAAAAAGATTATACGCAAAATACGTAGTTGTAAGTAAAAAAAAAAAAAAAAAAAAAAAATTTATTTTTAGATTTTATCAAATAGAATAAATGATCGCATTGAGTTCTTTACACGTCATACTTTAAAATACATTTTTGAGCTATTAAGTTCAATACCAGAGCAAGAGCAAGCCCTTCTTACAATGTTAGTCAATGAATTAACGCATGGAAATGTCAAACATGCAATGAATGCGGGTTTTTATCTGAATCAACTTTGTCTGCAGCACCCTCCCATGCGCCAAATCATATATTTGGCAGTTTCTACCTCTATCGAGAATAAATTTGCTTCAAAATCTAACGTAGCTGAAGGGTTTGCCTATATACACCAACCTCTCAAATTTTTATCAAATATTGCATTACGGTAAACTAGAAAAAAAATTGAAAACATTTTTTTTTAGTGATCTTCCTCAAGAATTTCTCCTTAAATTGTGCAGCAATTACTTAAAGTTATTTGAAGCTTTTGTTAATTTTACGAATAACGAATTAACGCAAAAAACTCAAACCCCTTTTAAAGAAAAAAAAAAAAAAAAAAAGAAAAATAAAAAACAAGTCTCCACTTTAGATACATTGATTACTCCTCTTCGCGTTATTTTGAGCAATTTGAACCGTTTGATTCCACATATAAACATAAATTATCTTCCAGTTGAACTCTTTAGCAAAAGTTTACCAATATTTTATAAACTAATAGAACAATGTACAGTATGGTCTTCGAAAATAACATTTATAAGTATAACTTATTCAATTCTTAATTTACTTCATTACGACAAGACTGATTTAATCAATTTGATCACTAAAGAACTCAATCAATTCAACCTTTGCAGTGCAAATAACCGCTACATTTTTGTAAACCTTATAAATCAACATGCGTGCGAACGCAAGGATCCACATTCAGTGTTATTATTCAGAAAATTACTACAAGTATGTACGGTATTATAGCACAGATACACACCTACTTATACACATATATATACACCTATATATACCCATATATATATATATACATATATATTTATATTTATACACAAATATATTAAAATATATATACTTAAAACACTTATATATACTTATATACAAACACAGAAATACATGCACACATATAAATATATACACACATATGCACATATATATAAACTTAAATATACCCATATATATACACATATATACATATACATACATATGCGCATATATATATACTTATATATACACATACATATATACATATATTTACTTATATACACACACATATGTATATATATATATACATATATATATTCATATATATACACATATATGTATACATACATATGCACATATATATATGCTTATACATACACATATATATACAGATAAATAGATATACTTATATATACCCATGTATAGACATATAGGTACACACATGTGTAGACATGTATGTACACATATGTATATACACCGACATATAATGGATTGCGTATGATATTATATGACATTTGAATAGTTATAACACATACATATATAATCATAAATTTAAGTTATGATACATATTGTATAATTTGTTAATATGGAGGTTTTAGATATCTTTGAACCACATGAACGTTGAAACAACTGCGTATATAATTGATGTATTTATTCGTACATTGCTAAAAAAATACCCACATTTAAACTATTTAATAAAGAGCCAGGAAGAAATAGATGAAAACAACTCCATGGCACCACTATGGGAATTTGATCTGTTGATGACACACGTAAACTCTGCTATAAGAAGATTTTCAAGTGCTATAAAAACTGAAAAACCTTTCCCTGCTTTAAGTCATTTTTTCCCTTTGCAAAAAACTCAAAGTAATATGCAAATTCCTCAAGAAAAATTTACTTTCTCTTCTGTTTTATCTGCTTTTGAAAGAAACAGCACCATTGTAAGTTTAACATGTCTCATACTTATTGCATATATCTTCATAAAAGTAATCGTACAAACGTCTGTTACCTAACTATATTGTATGCATTTGTCTGTATAGAGCCAAAAAAAAACATATAATTAATATGTTACTATATAATATAAGTATATATAAATATATATGTATGTACATATATATATATATATATATATATATATATTTATAATAAATAGTTCATTTATGTATTAAATATACATGTTTTTACTCTTAAGTTTACCATTGGGTTTCTTATAAAAATACATACTATACCTCTAAGTCTGATTATGTCTTCAAAATTTGTATAACTTAACTATATAATATACTCGTGTATACACTTGATGGTGATGTTATATACAGAACAAATTCTGAGGCTAAATTTTTTTTTTTTTTTAGAATGTTGATGATGACTCTAAGGATTACTTAAATAATCTGATTTTCTATACTTCTACAAATGTACAGTCACATGACCACAAAAAACGCTTTGAAGATGATGAAGACGAAGAAACTAAAGTAATACAACTTTATATAACATTAGGTTCTTTCATTTGATACATATAACAAATCTTGACAAATATATATTTGATCTCAATATGTGTCTATATATTTGTATATATATATATATGTATATACATCTGTGTATACATATATGTGTATATATAAAAATATATATGTATAAACCTATATATATTATATATATATGTATATATATTATATATATGTGGATAAAGATATGTGTATCTATATATGTGTATATATATGTATATATATGTATATATATGTATATATATGTATATATATGTATATAATTATATATAATTATATGTGTATATATATATATATGTGTGTATATTATATATGTGTGTATATATAGAAGTATATATGTAAATTTTATATATATGTGTACACTTATGTGTATACATATGTTTATATATATGTGTATATATATGTGTATATATATTTGTACATATATTTGTAACAATTGATGTACGTATGGGATATATAGATATATATATATATATATATAACTTAGTATTTATATATAATCAAATATCTGCATAATAAGTGGCTAATTTTTAATTATGTAATATTTTTTTCACTCTTTATACAACGCATATAATTTTGTATTATTGTAGATTGATTCTATATTGGAAAAAGAAGCTATAAAGAAATTTAATATGGACGATGACGTATTTATGTCGGGTTCAGATTTGTCCGCAAATGAATTTTCGGAAGATGAAGAAGAAAATGTTGAAAATTATGAAGAAGAAGACGTTTTTGCTGAAGACATGAGTGTTGATTCGAGTTCTATGAATCCCCAAGAAACTCAAACATTCAAAAAAAGTAAAGCTAATAAAATATTACACGTTTTCGTAGAACAAAAAGAAATAATGAAAAATTTGAAAGAATCTGGTTCTATTTATGCTGAAAGAGAAACATTTTTCCCTGATAACTGATTTTTTTTTATTGACTTGTTTTTCAGTTTTTTTTTTTTTTTCTGTGAAGCCGAAAAATGCTATAATTAGTATTTAATATATATAATCATTTTTTCACTTCTATATAATAAAAACACTAAAAAGGACATATTGTTGATACTTATAATTTATTGTTTAGCGTTCTCATGTCAACTTCGGATATCATAGAGTTCGAAAATTCTTTCACTGACTATATGAATGGTGTTACAGAAAATGCAATTAAACCAGCGCAAATTAATTTTCTTATTGGTAAAAAAAAAAAAAAAAAAAAAGTTATATAGATCTTTTGAAATACAATAAAACCATCAACTTTGAGACCATTCAAAGTATGTTATACGATTTTGTCCACAATGCACGTCCTTTTGCCACTAAGGATGTCTTTCTGGATATCTGCACTCACGTAATGGAACTGCATAAAAAAATACAGACGCAATCTAATGGAGACACTTTTCAAGACAACACTGTTAGTGCTTCACCCCAAACATTTCTTAATGCGTCTATTGATAATTTTGATAATCCCTATATAGATATGAAGGTAATTTCTTTTTTTTTTTTTTTTTATCATTATGTATAGAAAATAATGGCTAACTCAAATACGGAAATTACAAATAAAACATCTTTGGCTGCTCAAACTAGACTTCAAAAACAAAAAGAAAAACAATTAAGATTGATGAGAGAATGGGATAAATCCAAAATCCCGCTTCCACCTCCTAGTCGCAGATATGGAGCTATGCAACTCGAAAAATTAGGAGACATTATCATAAATAATGTCAGCTTAAGTGTAGCAGGAAAAGAGTTGTTGAAAAAGTCTGTTCTTAAAATAGTAGCTGGTCGCAAATATGGATTAGTCGGAAGGTAATATAATCATTAATATTATTGATACTATATTTTATATATTCATATACTTTAAAATGTCATATAAATTCATATCACTATAAAATAAATTTATACATACATATAAATTTACAAATAAATATATATATATATATATATATTGTTTTCGATAAATTCAAGAACATATATGGATAATAATGCGTTTAAGTTCACAAATTTACATGCATCGAATATAATATATAAGAGATTTTATTGTTAATGCATATTTTTGATATTTTTAATAAATTAAGTGTATTTAAAAGTGCATTAAATAAATTTATTGACTAATTATAATTCATTGTTGACGCTTATTTTTATAAATTGCTAATTTTAGTACACAATATACACCATATAGCCAAAAAATGAATTAAGCGGGATATACTGAATAATATTTTTATTATAATAATTAAATATATTTTATTTATGTTTGTATGTAATTATTTATTAATTTAAAAAAAAATAAAATTTGTACGCTAAATTAATTTTATATTATAAATAAGCAATATACTGTATATATATATTTCTGTACTCCTAAAATTAATTGGTCTTGATTTTCACTTGTTTTCTTTTAGAAATGGTATAGGAAAATCGACACTAATAGGAGCTTTAGTCCGCCATGAAATTCCGGGTCTTGGAAAAAATATATCAATTGGATGCGTCGAGCAGGGTAATTTATTTATGAAAAAAATAAATCTCAGAAATGGCCCCTTCCATATTATGTCTACCAGCCATAGACGCAGTTCTGTCTGTTTTTGAGGAACGTACAGCTTTGCTCAATAAAGAAAAAGAGCTTTTAGCTCAAGAACAGGTTAGTAAATATACTTGAAAAAAAAAAACATTGATATATATTATATATATATATATTTATATATATTTATAAATTTATGTATTTCTTGCTTGTTTTTAGCTGTTCTTAATATATACTGAAAGCTACACGTCAAAAATGCATTCAGAAAAATACTCTATGCTGTTATTACATTAATAACTATTTTGTTGCAGATAGTATCATATAATTTACTGGAATTTTACATTTATACCAAGATACATTATACAACATATATATATATATATATATACATCTATTTAGCCTATTAATATATACGATAAGTATATACACTCAAATATTTTTTTTTATATAAATGTTAGACAGATACAGTCGGTGAACGCTTAAATGCTCTGTATTCCCGCTTAGAAGAAATTTATGCCAAAACCGCTGAAGCGGAAGCAGCTTCTATTTTGGCGGGTCTTTTGATCCCAACTGAGAAACAAGGTAATCCCGTGTCAACTTTTTCCGGAGGCTATAGAGTTAGGATTGCTTTAGCTCGATCTTTATTTGCAAATCCCGACATTTTATGCTTGGATGAACCTACAAATCACTTGGATATATACGCAGTCAGTTGGCTTACGAACTTTCTCGCTAAATCCCGCCGTACATGCGTAATTGTGTCTCACTCCAGGGATTTCTTGAATTCTGTGTGTACGGATATCATTGAGTTCAAAAATCAAGTAAAAATGAAGTTAAAAAAAATAATTCTTTAGACTCTTAAATATTACAAAGGAGATTATAACACGTACGAGCGAGTACGCACCGAAAATGAAAGACTCCTGCAAAAGCGGGTTGAAGCTGACAAACTCAAACGTGATCACATCCAAAAGTTTATAGATAAATTTCGCTATAAAAAATCAGGGTACAATATAATATAAATGAAACCCTAATATTATTAATTTATATATACATATATTTACAAATATATATATATATATATATATTTGTAAATATATGTATATATTTGTTATATATATGTATTTATTTGAAATATATATTATGTTATTTATATTAAAGTTTATTATGAATATATATATGTACTATCACTGTATCTGTCCATTTATCACTAATATATTAGCTAACTTTGTTGTGTGAATTTGCTGATAGTAAAAAATATATGCTAAAGAGATAATAGAGTTTACGTATTTCTACATGTATAAATTTACTTGAACATATTTAAAGTCTTTAATAACGAAATATAATCACTATAACTTACGTATACGTCTATTAACGAAATTTGTTATATATAACTGCTTTAAAGAGCCTCTATGGTACAATCCCGTATAAAAACCTTGAAAAAAACCCCCATACTAGAAATTATATCTGAAGACCCTACTTTAAAGTTTTCTTTTGAAACTCCTGATGAATTAAGTCCCCCGATATTACAATTGAAAAATTGTACTTTCTCGTACGACAAAAAACGTACTATATTTGAAGACGTATCTCTTGATATTACAATGGACAGCCGTATTGCTGTAAGTTTATGTTTAGCTTGACTTCTTAAAGACACAAATATATATATTTTTATATATAGTTGCATATATATATGTATATATATATATATATATGTATATATTTATGTATATATGTATATATATGTATATACATGTATATATATGTATATATATGTATATATATGTATATATATGTATATATATGTATATATATGTATATATATGTATATATATGTATATATATGTATATATATGTATATATATATATATATATGTATATATATGTATATATATGTATATATATGTATATTTATGTTTATATATGTATATATATGTATATATATGTATATATATGTATATATATGTATATATATGTTTATATATGTATATATATGTATATATATGTATATATATGTATATATATGTATATATATGTATATATATGTGTATATCTATGTGTATATATATGTGGATATTTATGTGTTTATATATACATGTAAACATATATCTATATATTTGTATGTATATATGTATACATATGATATAAATATATAAATACATATATATGTGTATATATATGTGTATATTAATCTGTATATATATCTGCATATATATGTGTATATACATGTGTATATATATGTGTATATGTATTAGCATTTTAATTTACGTTTTGGTTGTAGATATGTGGTGCAAACGGTTCAGGAAAATCCACACTATTAAAATTGCTTGTTGGTGAAACTGAGCCCCTTAGTGGTGAAGTTTACCGATCTGGTAAATTGAGGATTGGGTTTTTTAGCCAATATCATGTTGATACCCTTGATTTAACTTTAAATTCTGTTCAACAATTACAAGCAAGGTATTTTATCACTTTCAACTATATAATAATTATATAAATAATATTTCACTATACATATTTTTGTAATATTATTTAATAGCTCTATAAAAAAAAAACTTGTAATACATATACATATATATATATATAGTACATAAATCAAAAATTTGCTGAAAATTTATATGAATAAATAAGTTTAAACATTATAATTGTGATTGACATACGTATTTTTTCAAATTTATCATTTTCTTATTATATTTATTTCAATATATATATATATATATACATATTAAACATTGGCATTATTACTATATGTGTATTTTTTAAATATAGCAAGCTCGATATTAATTTCATTAGAGTATAATATTGATACGGTGCTTTTAGATATCCAGATAAAAATGTGAAGGATGAAGAAGCTCGGAGATTTTTAGGAAAATTTGGTGTCACCGGACTACTTGCACTAGAGCCTTTATATGTCTTGTCTGGTGGTCAGAAAAGTCGAGTTGCATTCGCTGTCATGGCTTATTCATATCCGCATGTTTTGGTAAATACAAATATATGTATATGATATTACTAAAAAGTTGTTATATATTTATATATAAATAAATATATATATGCAATATAATATAAATTTATAAATATATATAAATATATATATATATAAATATATA
>JAQIFP010000019.1:99037-125152 GCA_030141585.1 Ophryocystis elektroscirrha
ACCCTATAAATAAGAATAGATAATAAAGTTCAAATGAATGGTAATAAAATTAAATTTAAATATGTTTAAGTAGGGTTTCATATATTAATCAATAAATATTTATAAACTTAAATATATAACTATATATATATATACAAATATATATATAGTTACATAATATATATATATATATATATATAATTGAAAAATATGATATTTAATTATACGCTCATGGTTTGAATAAGTTTCAGAGGAGTTTGCATAAGCAAATTAACCCATCAATCGATTTAGCTGCGGCTTTATCTGAACAAGTTCGTCAAGCATTATACAGAAAACAAGTTCCTTGGAACTCAAGCTTGGGAGGAATGGAGTACCAGTCAGTAATGGCATCTGTTTTAAAAACCGCACAACCAGTGATCAATCACAAACTGTTTCCTATTTGCAATGAACATACAGCGTTCAACATGAGTGCATATCCACCGAAAAAATATTACATAGCGACAACTGATAAATGCGTGCCCATTACAAACGACAAAATTGAAAACTATTCACACTCAGCACTATTTAAGAAGTCCTCGTTAAACAACTTTGCAAATCCGAAATGTGATTCAGACTCCCTTATGTTTTACAAAAAGAACGCACTGCTCAAAGTTGCACCTAAAAGTCCAAGTTTTATAAAAGAGCAGCGTGTTGCGAAACCGGCAAACGTTAATACCAATAAATCACCTGCTTCGAACTCAGCACATATACTTTCAAAAAAACATTCCAGCCGAACAAATGTTGACTTGCAAAACAAAAATTCTGGTAACTATTAATTACTTCATATAATTTTCATATTATTTGATTTATACACTTTCATAATATATTTAATTTTTTAAATGTTGTTTGTATATATATAATAAAAAATTACTAAATTATGTATTATTTATTTTTTTTTTTATATTAAAAATATAATTATATAATTGAAAGAAAAATTATAAGGCCCTAATATTATATAGTATAATACATTAAGTATTTTGTATAATCTTATATTGTTGCATATTTAAACAAAATTTGATTTATTCCCTATTGTTTAGATCAACAATTGGGTGCTTTTGTATCTAGTTCGCTAGAAGAAGCCAAGATTCGAGTAAAACGATTAACTATAACGGATATTCAATCACCTCGAAGCCAAAATCCATACAAGAAAATTTACGATAAGCCAGTCAATAGAAAACGTTATTCCAAAGAAGATAAAAAAAACACTACATTGATCGATTTTAAACAATATAATACTGCATATCAACTTTACTGTAACTTGCATTTCTATAATCAATCGAGTGATTGTAAGTATATTAATTAAACGTTACTTTATTATACATACATTATATTTTGAATATATATATTTATATATGTTTGTATCTATTTTATAAAAAAAATTTAACTGTATTTTTAATAACTAATAAAATACAGTATATTTCGTATAAAAAATATACTTTATAGCTTTATATGTAATTAATGCGCAATAAATGATCAATTCTATTATATTATTTGTTTATATTATATATATCTAATACATACATATTATATATATATAATATATAATACAAAAAATTAATTTGTATCTTATTACAGTCATGGGTAGCTCATTTATTTAATCATTTTATTAGGACTTATAATTCACGAGATTTATCAAAAAGATATATTAATATAATATATTAATATTTTATATATTAATATTATATATATATCATTTTATAAAACATATGTATAAGAACTGTCAATAATATAATATTATACTCAAATTATTAATCATATATATATGTTGATATATATAAAATATATGAATGTAAAATAATATATATAGAGATTTTATGTCGTATATGCCATATAAAAGGATAATAACATTGATATTTGCATTATCTATGTATTGTATATACAATTGAATATTATATATATATATATATATATATATAACATAGATGAATGATATATAATTGTATTAGCTCTCAAAATTTTATTTTATATTTTTAATATATAGTAATAATCTAATTTTTTTTTATTATAGATATAAATAACACTCATGCAATGCAATTTCGGCACTGGTTAAATGAGCGAAAATCCAATACACAGAGTATGTTACTAGAACCTCGAGTTACTCGTTCTCAAGGACGCATAGATGAAATAGAGTTACCCAGACTCCGAAAAGAACCACGTACAAATCCGTCAAATCAAAAACTTATTGTTGAAGACACTGGTTTCTTTGAATCACTTTCAAGTGATCCTCTAGCGCGTCTTTTCGCTTCTCTAAATTCTTACTCACAGCGTTTATTAAAATCAACAGATGTTCCATCGAAAGACCATCATAAATTACTGACTCACTGTTTAAAATGGTCGTATATAAATCCATTTATCTCTACTCAAGTGCAAGACTCAAAACAATCTATTATCAATAGACTACTAGATACAACTATTCCTAAATCAATAAAATCCAAAAAATATGTTAGTACATATATTATTAATATAAATACAATACTTATTAATTTAACTATATATATTTATTTATATATATACACTAGGTTATTACATTTATTATCGTATGTGTTGAATATAATAAATACCAGTAATAAAAAGACCAGTGAATGTATAGACATTTATAATTATGATACTATAATAATAATTATAATAATAATATAATATAATTATAATACTATTATAATAATATTATAGTAAAATAATTAATAAGCATATTTATGTTTATATATTAATTATAATAAATAATATTTAACGAAAATTTATTTTTTTTTAATTCAAGATAAATTATTTACTTATTATTAATATGAAGTATCATTTTCGATGGTTTATTATTATTTTAGGTATATCAAGAAAAATCTAATACTACAAATATTCAAGTTGTTTCTCAAGATTGGATACCTCAGAACTGCAGTCAGAAGAAACCGCATTTGGATTCAATAAAGTGCATAACAAAAAATTCCTTTAACATTTGTTCTCGTGAATCAAAAAACCCCTATAATACTGTAAAAGCTGCTATATCGGTACCATTTACTGTATTGGATGATACGGTATATGGTTGTCCCGTATATGAAACAGCTAATGCTCTCTGTACCCCTTTAGCATCTTATTCATGGAATCCTGAAGAAAAACTTGATAGCTATGTCTCCAAAGACACTGCATATATTCCTGTATTGATAAATTTAAAATATAGTGATAAATTACACACTCTACGTTTGAGCAAGTTACCGAATGAAATCTTTTCTCCTTATCCTTTTTTAAGTGACCATTGTTCCTTACAAAAATATAGCACACCCATCAAAACTTTTCTTCTTTGGTTACAGACATTACAAGGAACCACTGTGGAGACTGATTCCACTGATCCCGAAAAAGAATTTATTATGGGATCATTTAATAATACAACATTTATCAAAACCATAAATGTCCCAGAATATTTATTAACAGAAAAAGTGCAATGTATAGATTTGAAGTTACTATTCCATTATAGTAATATACACCGTATAGTATCAATAATGAAAAAACATATTTCCAACAAAGAACAGCTCCCGCCTAAAGGGAAAGGTTGGTTCCGTAAAGGTAAAGGTTATACATACAAAGATCCATCTTTATATCCGATAAATAAACTAATAAATTCTAATCCAAATCTTCCAAAAGTTCCTCCGAGGCCAAAAGGGCGTCCTTTTAAATATAAATTCCCATCTCCTACCATGGATAATGGGGAAATTCCAAGAAAAACTAGTGACAATTTTGTGAAAATGCCTCCTACAAAAAAAAAATATCAGCCTCCATGTAAACTTGAAGATGTAGATAGTGAACCTGATTCGCCTGAGTTGAGTCCATCAAATAATCAATCCAAAAATAGTGAACAATCAACACTAATTAAACACCAAGCTAATACAAAAAAATCTTCTTTTCAGTCCCTCCCTTCGAAAAACCAGAACCCATCCTCTGATTTCGTTTCTTTAGATAAATCCGAAGTTGCTCCAACTAATGTCGATTTATCTTTGTCACCTGCATCAGATAGTCTCTGTTCATTTAAGAGTTCTCTTTCGATAATTGATTCTCTAGTTCAGGAGTCGAATCAACTTTCATTCACAAAGATATCTTCAGAAAAAAAATCCCAATGTAATTCATTCTTCAAAAAACCTCCGTCTCCAAAATTCCAACCGCCTCTTAAAATAAATAATTCCGAACAGGTTCCTTTTAAAACAGCTTCTTCACCGAACCAAACAAAAAACAACCTTCTAGGAACTTCTCCTTTATTTGAGTCTTCATTTAAAGCACCAGAAATTTTACAGTCATCTTTTACCGACCAAATAATGACAGATTCTCCAAAAGGTGAAGTTTCTCAACAAGAAAATATGACATCAAATATAAAGAAGCTTGTTACAGTAACCACTTCTTCAAATGAAGCTCTGCTACAAGAATGCTCTACTAATAACATTTCTGAAGTCAAAAAATCTTCAAAAAAATCCTTTGAAAATAGCAATTTTACGGAAATGTCTGCCAGTGACACTTCTTCAAACAAAACGACCTCAGAAGGACCATTTAAAAAAGAACCTTATTCAGAAGTTGTTTCCGATAAAGAAAGCCTCTCAACGAAAAGTTGCTTTAATAGTACTAACATAAATAATGCCAGTAAAAATGAGTCTTCTTGTGAGGGTTTTGATGACATGGCTTCACTCGAAAAAATACCTTCTCAGAAAACTTCTCCTTCAAAAGAATTACAGTCAGATGATAACTGTCAAAATGAACCAAAAGAGATATTAAACTCAAAAGTTTCTCCCACAAAAAACTCTCCAAAGAATGAAGAAACTTTAAAAATTATCAATCCTAAAAGCGATTCCCAAAAAAAATTTCATGAAAGTATATTTAACGAAATTCAGTGTATAAAAAATTCTCCTAAAACGTGCAACATGGAAGTGAACAATTTGCCTTCTCCCCATCAACCTTATTCTATTCGCAATGTAAAACAAAAACCTTCTATGTTTCAAATAAATTTGTTATCTAAACAGCTTGGTTCATATCAGCAGCCTCCATTTAACAAAAACTTTATATGTCCCAAACGCTTCTCTAAACAGTTTCAATTTCCTCCAAAATTTTTCCCTAAGAACTGGTCCTTAATGCCGCAAAATTTTACTAAAAGTATTTGCCCTACAGAAAACTCGTCATATTTCTTGAATTCAACGGAAATGTTCAAACCACATCCTCCTTCATTATCAGTAAATAAAGCGCGCTTACCTTTATATAAACCTTCGCTGCAAGAATTAATACCAGAATTACTTAAACGTTCCCCTCTGCTTGTACAGGATTTCCAACCCATTTTATTCCACGGAAGTTTTCAATAAATACAATTTTTTTTGTACTTTTTATAATAAATTGTCTTTAATTACTAAACTTTTTTTCAATAAAAAAAAATTTAAAAAATATAATTATATCGAATATTTTACATATATACATAAACACACAGCTACTTTTCTTAAATACATTTTAGCCTAGATATAATCATCTTGCGAAATAGCTCCGGGTATCCAAGCACATACTGTGTAAAATTTTTCATCACATTTATCAATTTCTACTTCAACAGCGCGAGATCTAATTTTTTAATAAATCACATACATTTTTTACTTATATATTAAAAACCTATCGCTGTGTAATTGTACATTTATTTTTTCTTCTTTGTCTTTATTACGTACATATAACGTGTATGTACCCCCGCTATAAGGCTAATAAAAAATATACTGAAAATTTGCATAAATTACTTCTGGTAAATTTGGAAAATATATGGCGGAAAATTTTCGACCAGAATCTTTATCTTTTAAACAGCTGCTGTCCGAATGTCGATTTGAACAAGATTTATTTGAGTCAAATACATTTACTTTGATATGAAAAATTTTTTGGCATAATAAATTTGCACGTTTGTTAAGCTCATAAGGTAAGTATAAAAACTTGAGCAATAAATGTGATAAACCCTACGACTTTGGTTTTTTTTTTAATTAAAACCTTTTGTGTTTCACTATCAAGTTTCCCTTCATGAACCCAACACATTCGATACGCATTTTCAGTTAATAAATTAGACTAAAAACATCAAAAATTTATCAATACTATGTCTGTACATTTTTATGTTTACGCTTACATAATCTTTCACATATATATATAAAATATAAATATATTGCCAATATACTAAATAATAATTTATGTATGTACATAAATATAATTACATATATATATGTATATAAAGAAATAATATACACATATCTTTATAACATAAATTAGATTTATTTATAGTTAAATTAATTAACTTCATTAATATTATACATATATCAATATATATGTATATGTATATAAATATATATAATATCTATGTATATATATATTTATAGTACCTATGTATATATATATGGATATATATATACGTATATATATATATATAGCTTAATCACATAAAATTGAATTCATTCATAGTATGATATATATATATATATATATATAGATGTATTACATTGAATCTATATTAATAATGTGTCGATTTAATGAGTTTGGTTGTACCAGTACAATTAAGTTAATATTACATATTCATTGATTTGGCCATCGAAATCAAGATCTTGTAGTTCTTGGTAGACAAGGGACCGCATCTGCAATAATATGAAATAAATTTTATTTGTACATCTTCTCCAATAAACCCATCTTGAATGGCGTAACCATTCTGCATTAAACTGGCCATGCTGTCGTTTGTTAAACAGTTGCAAAAAGTGTGTTTATTAGCTAAAAATATTCAAATGAATATATATTTTGTAATTGTATATATATATGTATATATATATATATATATATTTTTAAATATAAATTGATATTATAAATATATGTTTTATTATATGTATATACTTGTATAAGTAATAATTATATATTTACTTAAAGACTTGTAAATATATATATATATATATATATATATATATATATATATATATATATATATACAATTGTAATTATGTTTTTTTAATAAGTTAGAAACTCGTTTAATACTTAATTATATCATTTCATATTCATTTCAATAGCATAAACTATCTATACTAAGTTAAAAATTTTATTTATTTATAAAAATTATTTTATTTCGAGTGTTATAATATTGTTTAATAATGCAATTTTCGTAGCTACCTAATATTAAAAATTTTGAATATTAAAAACATTACATTATATCTATAACTTTATATGCAGGAAAAAGTGAATAAACTTGATTAATAAGGAAAGATATTTTAAAAATAATTTTAATTACTTGGAGTTGCTATCAGCCCTAGTTCCCTTGTGGCGTCTCTTTGATTTTCAATATACTACTAAATGGCTCATCAGACAATTTAGCTCACAAGAGTTTGTATCTTCTTTACTAGAACAAAGACCAAAGCTTCTTTCAATACTTTAGTCCTAATAACCTTGAGATCATGAGAGCTAATTGGATAAACATTTTCTGCCACACTTTAATTTATTTTCGAATATTACTGTCAGAATAAATAATTTTTCCGTAAACATCTGCTGCTTTTTCTAACGCTTGAGGAATCACTGAAACAAGTTCAAAATCCTTTAAAGCTTGATCCGCGAGCATTCCCAAGTAATCATCTGATATAAGAAATGGATTACTTAGACTAGTCAGAATACAAGTTTTATAACACAAAAAACAAGAATTCAAGTATTCTTAAGTGCATGGATATATTACACTAAAACACATAAAGTCTATTATTGATAATTAAAATAGATATATTTAGAGAATTTATGCATAAATATTTATTAGTTTCTAATTTCTATATTTATATATATATATGTATATAGGTTTATTTCTTTTCTTTTATATATAGTGTATACCGGGAGATTTTTGGAGTTTATATGTATGATTATGGCTGTGATTTTGGTATAGAAATTTGGTACCCGTACCAGCTCTAAAGGTAAAAATTGAATTATATTTATAAAATACCTGACAGCCGATTCAAGCTGCCGAATCGTATTGTTATCTGACAAAATAGACTTGCATATAGCTGTTATTTTGCTCGTTTCATGCTCGTTCCAAGTAAGCATAAAGTGGGACCTTTTACTTCTGTGAAAGAACAAATGACTGCGGTAATTAAAAAACATTAATCAATTTACTGAATAGGTTTTCATAATTGACACTGCATCAATTAATAAAAATGTTCATTTAACACCCTTTGGTCCTAGTACATTATATCACATTTTATATGATCGTATATGCAATATTCCAGGTCTTGATATAACAGGTATTTTTTCTTACATATGTATATATAATAAATATATGCGATTATCGAAATTAACGTTATTTATACACGCATGTTAATATATATGTACTATTCAATAATTTCCCCTTACAAATGTAGATTTATTTATGCAGGTTTTTATGAAAAGTATCTGTGTAAACGGATACAAATAAATTATATTTATATATGTGGTTTATATAGTTATTTATTTATATTTGTATTGTTATACTTTGACATTTATAAGTATATATATGCATGTTGAATATATATTTACTAATTCAAATTATAAATAAATACATATATATATATATATATATATTTATATATACTAATAGTATAATTAATATTAATAATAACTATTAATAGTAATTACTAGCAGTGTTTATACACCCTAACTATATGTTTATATATGTTCTATAGAAATATATTGCTACCATATATATATTGTATATAAAGCCTTATATTATTTAGCTTATACACTCAGTTTTAGACATACTTTTTTATACAAAAAACAAATTGATCAAACAAGAAAATTTACATAATAACATCAAAATAAGATACGATTTAGCCCCGAATACCATACTTGAAAATCTTCAACGTCTACATGTAAGATTAATTAACTAACTTCATAAGAATTCAGACAGATCAAGTTTTTATTATAGGTTTAGATTATTTGGGTCCACTTTATTGGAACGAACTGCTTCGTAGCACACATATAAATTCTAATACACTTCAGAAAAATTTCATAATAACTCTCTAGCTACTACTTTACTTTCTGAAGACGAAAGTAAACATGAAAATGTAAACTAAATAAGTACAATCATATTTAAAAAAAATTATATACACATGTAATTTTTATAAACAAATTCATATACATTTCTAGATATAGATATATACATATAATAATTCTATAAAAATATATATATATATATAAATATATAAATATAATAAATTGATAAAATAAATGTATGATTAATTTAAATGGTATATATATATAATTTACTTATAATATATATAGCTATATATATATATATATAGATATGTATATAAGTATATAATAAATTTAAAAGATATTTATATAATTAATCTGTAAGATATATATATATATATATATATATATTTTTAAATTTTTTTAAAAAATATATACTTTTAATTAGTTTGTAAAATACATAAAAATATATATATATAATAGATTTTGATGATATGTATAATTTATCCATAAGATATATATATATATATGATTTATGAGATATATGTATATTTATATATGTGATAAATTGTATAAACATTTATAAATATTCAAATTTTAGATGGAGCTATTGATTGAGATAGAAATTTATTGAAAGATAATGATTTTTTTAGGAAAACTTATGTGCTGGAGCATATAATAAAGATAACTTGATATATTTGAGTAAAATTATAAAAATAACCACGCTCTGAGTAGGGAGTTTAAGTTTTTTGAAGAAAAATAACCAAATTAAAATAGCGTGTTCTTTGTTGTGAGTGTATAATAAACAAATACGATTTTACAGAGAAAAGTATCCAGATGCTCTTTTGAAAATGAACCTTGTTTTTTTGAATAATACACTGTTTTATCGAAAAGCGTTAATGCGTGCATTGAGCTCCTTACACTGTGAAGCAGAGACGCCTAATATTTTCGTAATCTTAATTAATTATTAATTGTACTAAACAGTTTACAGCTTTAGAGTTCCTAGTTGCCACTCAAGGTCAAATATGTCCAAATGAAAAGATTGAAACTGACGACTGGTATGGAAGTAGTGTATTATGAAACAACTACACAATAATAATGATATATAATAATTATATATTATATTAATAATTATAATTATATATAATAATAATAATAATAATAATAATAATAATAATAATAATAATATATAGTAATAATTATAATAATATGAATAATAATAATTAAAATAATAATGATATTAATATAATAATGACAGCCTTTATAATGTACTTATAATTTTTTTAATTTATAATATTAATAATTATTAATCGAGTAATTATATATAAGAACTTTATGTAGATATAGCTAAATAAAAAAATAATAAAAAAGTAAAATATAAATAAACTAAACAATTTATTATTTAATAATTTATAATAATTTATAATAATTAATAACTTTGAAAATAAAAAGTTTCAAGATTTATGAATTATTTTTATAGTAATATGAATAATTTCACTGTTTCGTTTGTGAAAGCTGAAAAAAGTCGAATCCTTGACCTACCCACTACGTGTCTTCAATCAAATAACTACGTTAATATCTTATTGAAAGTATATAATATGATTATATGATTGGTTTTCAAGTGCGTGTTAAAATCTCAAGAGCAACAAGAAGCTCTCAGAGAGCTAGAGCTCCCACAAAGTATTGTAGATAAGATAACTACTATGGTAATTTTTTTTTTTTTTTTTTTTATAAAATGCAGAAAAAAAACCGCTCAAATATTGTCGAAGAATGTACCGATATAGCTGAATCCGCTGAAGTTTACAGCAGTTATATATGTTAGACATAAAAAGATATATATTTTCTTAGGTTCTCAGTCGAAAATAGATCATGACGTTCTGGTTAAAAGCTCCATTATATATAACGGAGCTATATTAAAGGAAAAGTAATATTTTTTAAGAAAATTACTCTCCTTCGTAGTTGTGTAATTGAAAATTCAGTTATTTTCCCTCACGAAATCGTTGAAGTGGATCAAACAGTAATACATGCGTAAATTAATGATTCTTAAACAGGTCGAAAATAGATTTGGTTATTGAATCAACCATTTGACTGGGCTTTAAATCTTAAAGTGATATTCTAGATGGCAGTCATAACTTGACAAAGACTATTTAAAGTTAATTTTCGTATCTTGGGGTCTGTAATAGCAAGTAATGCTGTTAAAGAACTGATAAGCAAAGGTTGCAGTTTTTTTTTTTCTTCTATAGTAAGACCTGAGTGATTTTTTTTTTTTTTTTTTTGTACCTGCGTATAGTTTTTTTAAAACTTTTAAAGCTAATTCTTGCAAGTCAAGCTGTACTGGGTAATAAGGTATACTTTTCGCAATTATTTCAACGTAAGTCTAGAGTAATTTTATTTATATTAAACCTACAGAAAAAACCGAAGAATCCAAATGTTTTATATTGAATTCACATGAACACAAGAATAAGTAAAGGGTCTGCATAAATAATAATTTAATAAATAATGATAAGCTTTACACGAGCGTCCAATCTAATAACTATATTTAAGCAACTAGTAAATTAGTGGTATTTAAAAGCTTAGACATGTGTGTATATAACGTGGGTATATATATACATAAATTATGTGAAGAGTTACATGTACTTTTTTTTTTTTTTACGTAAATATATTTACCCGTCCAAATTGCTGTAGTCCCAATCGCCCCTCATTTGTTGCAATTATAAGGTTATCATATAATTCATCACTACGCAAATCGTTCCCAGGTGAATCCAAATAGATAAATTCTCGGCAATAAGATTTCGGAACATGCTGAATCATCTCTAATCTTGATTAAATATATATATATATTACTTGATGCTGTAAGCACTCCAATTCTTGGAGTTTCTATAGGTTTTTGAATCAATATACTAATTGAGGGTTTTTGTGGAAAACTCGAAGCTATATGTAAAACTAATACATTTATTTACTTAAGTATGATTCAAATTTTCTTTTTTCAGATAGTTTTTGGGATTCAAATTCAAGTAAGTTTAAATTTTCTGAATCTTCTGTCATCTCACTTTTTTCTTTTTTTTTTTCTTCTACTGACACTTCTTTAGTTTTTTTTTTTTTTTCTATAATCTTGCTTATGACAGTGTTTTTCTGAGCTTTTAATTGCTCCAATAACGCTTTATAATCAGAATTCACTTGTTGATTGTTAGTAGTATTTGTATCCAAATATTCTTCAGAAATATTTTTGGACACTACAAATCATAGGAATATTTGAATACTATCTGTTAATGTGTATACATCTTTGTAATGTATTTTGTATAATATAAAACATGTAAATACTATCTAATTAGCTTAACTTTTTTTTTTTTTACATATGTCATTTTTTTTTCTATACAAAAAATAATAGATTAATAATATATTTCTATATATTATTAATCTATATATGTAAATATTTATAAAAACAGAAAACATTATATAATAGATTTTTATTATATATATAATTTATAATTATAAAAGTGTATCTAAATAATAAAATATTTTTTTTTCAATAAATTATACTAATATGGGAGCCCTACGTTGTTTTATAAATTTTTTATTTTCTTGAAAAAAAAAGGTTTCCAATTGTTTACTATAAGCTCGGTTTTTGAATTTCTTATCTGTAGAATATGTTCTTAAGTGCATAGGATAGTGCGATTTGGGGTATAGATTGGGATAATTGGTTTTCAGCCTTGAATAATTATGAACGGGTTTTTTTGTATTTGAGAACCCATAGTCACTTAATACATTGAACTTATTTAGTAGAGATTTCTGATATTATGTTACATAATTATAAGATTTACTGGAATAGAAGTAGATTGTAGATACTGATATTGATGATTCTGTTTTTTTTTTATTTTATATATATTCTCATTATGTTTTTCTACTTTAAGCCGTATTTTTCTGGCTTTTATCACTGCATCTCGTAACGTTTTAAATTGTTTTGGATCCATTCTGAAAAAAAAAAGTTTTTTTTTTTTTTTTTTCCATACTTTGTATTATACATAGCTTTGTTATATAAGTTTGTAATTTTACGGGATTTGGAAAATACATCAGTTGCTTCAATCATTGATTCCTCTAAAATCTAACAGATATATGAAACAACTGTGTAATCACTTGTTCTCTCTTTTTTTGTTGTTCAAAGAATAAATTTCTTTGTTCTTTAATTAAGTTCAGTAATTTAGGGTCAACTTGATTGTCTTCCAATATTAAGTGTTCCTCATTAAATTGTAATTTCTGAATAAATCGACTTATGGAGTTATTTTTAGTTTCCAAAGAATAACGTTGATCAATAATTAACTGTAAAATAAGATCAAAATTTTCTTTATTTGCCAAAATCATAGGATTTATTTTTGGTAAAGGATTTAGTTTTTCTATTATTAAATTAGATTTGTCCTTAGGGTTTTTCAAAATGCTATTTAAAGTTACTTTGTCCATGTTAGCATTCACTCTAAAAATGTGCGCATTGCATATTGTTCAAATAACTTTATCTAATTTTTTGCATATGTTATAAATCACAAATAATCATATAATTCAATAATCAAAGCATATATATATACATGTATATATATATATAGTCATATATACATATATGCGTATATACATATATACATATATACATATATACATATATACATATATACATATATACATATATACTTATATACATATATACATATATACATATATGCATATATACATGAATACATATATGCATATATGCATATATACATGGATACATATATACATATATACTTATATACATATATACATATATACATATATGCATATATACATGAATACATATATACATATATGCATATATACATGGATACATATATTTATATATACATATACGTATCTTGACACATATAATTTATATACTATAGTATGATTATATTATATATCAATTTATAGATAAATCTAGATGATATATTTGATTAAATATGTTTATGGGATTATATGTATGTCTTTGATTATATTATTAATAAATATTACTTGTAGTTCTCAGTTGAAAAAGATTTCCATGGTTTGTTTAATGAGCTGTATACATTTGAAGATGGTCGGAAAATTTGACTAATTGACTTCATTGAAGTGTGCAAAACGTTTTTTGCAATAAGGCGGGTAGACGAAATTTCGTGTAATGTTTGATGGTAATGAGCTAAAGTGCTGTTCTTTTCAATGACTTGACTATACTTTACTTTTAATAAATCTAATCTTTTTTTTTTTTTTTTTTTTTTTTTTTTTTACCTTTCAGCGAAGTTTGAAGGGGAGTATTTATTTAATGTTTCCACTATAATTTTGGGTGCATTTTCTAAAGCAAATGTAATTTATTTATCAAATTACGAATAGCTTTTGGACTGTTATTACAAGATTCTTTTGGAAGTTTAGGTCTTAAAAAATCGGCCAAAGAAACTAAATTTGAATGGGAGTTATATGGAGGCATTTCTATTCGTAGTTTGATGTAATTTATAATATAATACCTAGATTGTCGATATAACTTTTTTTTTCCTTCTTTTGTTGATCGTCTTTTATTATATGAGCATCTAGATTTTGTTGAGCGTCTTTTTTCAAATAAATGAATTTATTATTTATTGATGACGGGAGTTTTTTTCCATCTAATAATTTTGCCTTCAAATTTTCTTTCTTTAATTCTGACTTAACTTCACTGTTTTTATAATTAATTTCCTAAAAAATTATTAGCTTCGAATGTCTACATGCTTTTTTGACTTTTGGAGATTCAGAGGATTTGAAGGCATCTTTTCTGTAAGTCGATTGTTTATTTATTGGGACATCGGAAATTGGAGGTGCAGAAAAATCGATTTTGACTTGATTCGAGGTTGGAGAAAATTCAGAAGGAGGAAAAGATAAAGCAAAAGATAATTCTTTTTTTAATTGAGGTTCACTTTTTAAAGCGGATGGTATTTTTCCTGACGCATCATTTTTACTTGAAGTGGGACTAGAAATTATAGACTCGACATTTAATTGTACATTTTTATAACCAAAATGGGGTTTCAGATTTAAGCGTTTTTTGGGAGGTAATTGAAGTGATTTAATATTTTCTTGTGTTATTGATTTTTTTAATAATGAAGTTATTGTTGGATACCGTTTTAAAAACAATTCATCAGATAAAACCCTTTTTATCGTATTCCTACATAATAAAATATTTAATAAGTTTTCGACTGATCTAAAACATATAAATTTTGTATTTATAATATTAAAATTGATTTTGTTCTAAGTAATTTAGAAACCATAAGAGTTATGCATGCATATGCAGATAATTTTATGATTTCTTACGAATTTAACATTTTTATGTGTTCAGGGAAAAAAAACCACTAACTTAACTTTTAAATAGTTTCAATTATGTTATTAACGAAAAATAAAAGAATTAAAAAGTAATTAAATAAAGGCAAATTTAAACAAAGCCAAAACCTTCTCTTCCTTCTGATATGGCCAAATACAACTTAGACCTAAATCAATTATTTATTAATGAAACTTATTTACCTTAGTTGCTCTTTTGACACATATTCGGGTAAATCCAATTGATTGAAGCATGTATGTGCAGATGGTAGTCTAGATTGCCCGTAGTCGCTATATATATACCCATTAATATTATTTAACAATTACCGATGTATACTAAATACTTGAGGTCCACGCATTCCCATCAATTCACGAAATCCTCCCAACGGTACACGACTTGTGCCCGTGGCAAACTAAATAAATATAACAATTTATTAATTTATCTTTATGCAAGTTTAATATATAATTATTTCTTTTATATTCAAAAGAAATAATTATAATTATTTATCTCAAATAATAATTACACAATTACTTCTAATAATCATGATAAAGATATACAATATATACAATTATCTTATATTGCTGATATAAGATATTTAGATATATATATACTAAATATTCATAAGTGTGTATATATATATTTGTATATATATATTTGTATATATATATTTGTATATATATATTTGTATATATATATGTATATCTAACTATATTAATAACTTGTAATCTTATTTAGCATGTTATTATAATTACAATATTACGGGTATATAAGTACGTCAACTTTTTTTTTTTCTAATAAATACCTGAAGAAATGCAGTAAGCATGTTTTGGTCCATTTCTTCTAAAATTTCCCAAAACCATTTGATTTGAGGCGAATCAATTTGATAATTATAGTATTTAGTATTCCGTTTCAAATCTTCAACATCAACAAAAGATACTCCACTTATTAATAACTCAAGTTCTTTATCATCAAATATATTCAAAAATTTGGGAGGAATTAATTCATGGAATCCTTTTAGAAATGCTTTGATTTGTGGTTTTATTCCAGAAGATATTTTATGTTCGCATATTACCCGAACATATTCATGTTTATTTTCCTACGATGATTATTAATTAAAAAAATATAAATTTACAGTATATACTATTATATAGATACTATTTATTAAGTCTGTTAATTTATTTAGTAAATAAACTATATTTATAGTATATTAGATACCCTTTATATATTATTATTGTATTGTTATATTACAGCATTATATGTAAACATTATTAAAAAATATATATATATATATATATATGTATATATTAATTTTAAATTTATATATATTGTTACCTCTGTGACTTGAATGTTACCTCCGTTGGGTATGAGATCTACAGTTTGAGTTTTTCCAAACTCATCTATGTCTACACTAAAGCGTAGATCAAGCCCAAGATCGTCAATATGATGACTTAAAAGGATTTGGAGATTTTTATAGAATTCGGGATCAGCGAATTCGGCATCTGCTGGTGTAACAGGACGCCCTAACATGTGTTTATAGAAGCTTCGAGTAAAGTAAGCTCCTAAATGTTGTCCATCATAAACTGCTTTTCCTATGACACGTCCAATAAATTTGAAAAAAAATAAATGATCTGAATTAACGTAGGACAACGGATTCGGATGATTGAACTCAGATTTAGCTCCGACTCGTCTAATATTTTTACGTTATTTATTTTTTAAATGATAAGTTTTAATATATATATCTATATATATATATATGGAGTTATATTATGTTTATAATTAATGTGAAACTATATTTACTCATCTATAAATACATATATACATGCAAAGTGCTTAAAAAATAATTTTCTGCTAATTTAATACAATTGATGACTTAGTACAACATTCGCAAATATATTAAAAAGTTACCTGAATAGAGCATAGTCAGGATTGAACATTTCGCGAGCAAGTATTGAATACCATTCTCGTGTCAATCCTCCAGCGTCAAATCCTTCTTCTCCTTGAAACTGAACTACAAATTTCCCTTTCATTTCTTCACCAGACCGCATTTTGAGTTGATTAAATGAGTCAATAAATACATGACTCCTTCTAACATTTAGTCTTATTGAGTCATAGCGTGTGCCTTCCCGTAACTGTTTGAGGCGGTGACGGAAGTAATGTCTTTTATTTTCAAAAGATATACATTTTGATGATAGCGCTACTAATGGTTGGAAAGTATTATTCAAAATATTGGGGGATTGTCTTATTAACAGATTTAAAGTTTTTTTGTGTTTTTCAGAGAAATTGAGAAATTTTACATGGTCGGGAGTCAAAGTAACATCATTATTTAATAAAATATTAGAAATTTTATCACAGAATGCTTGCTGAATATGTGGTTGAGGTTTAGCACCGTAAGATGCAGAACTAACTCTTGGTACTTCTGAAGATCTGAAGCCGAATGATGCTGCAATTTTTATTTGATGAACATATAAGAAACAGTTTATTAAAGGTAGTAATTGATTTATTATTAGCGGCAACCGTGCAGCTGCAGTAGCGTCATTTTCTTGATTAAGTGTATCTTGCGGTTTGACATTGGTGGATGGAAAATGAGTTTCTATATCTAATAATACTGTATTTAGCATTTTCCACAGTGCGTCCATGTTACACTTTGTAAAGAAATCACTTAATTCGACTAATTCACGTTTTTCGCGAATTTCTGTATCTCTATCAACATCACTTGAGGATTTAGGAGCGCCATTTTCTGCAGTTGCTGGTTCCATATCAACTATTCTTTCATTAATAGTTGCTTGTTGTATAGAATTTTCTTCAGTTACTGGATTACCTACAATCAATGTAAGTATTAAAAAAAAATTGTTTAAATTATTAGCAATTTGTTTTTGATATAATGTTTAATATAATAATAATATCTATTATGTTTTATTTTAGTAATTATAAGTATATACATACTTATATATACTTATATATATATATTCTATAAGTATATTACATTTATTTGCTTTTATTAAATATATAAAGAAAATAATTGTTAATAATTTTACCAAATAAAATAGTATTTGATTTTTTTGCTTACCAGAAACAATATTATTAGGAGCCTGCTCCGTAATTTCTGATTCTGCTGGTTGCATAGGAGACTGGGTTTCTAATGGTGTTGGAGTAACAATTTCAGGTCCTAAAAAGACCTCTTGTACAGACAAACAAAATCGTAAATATGAAGTCAATCTAGCATCAAAGATGTCACTTATAGATTGAGGAAGGAAAAATTCGGAATATGAATGTTTCGTCGTAGGATTAACAATATGATTGCGTATTTCATTCAACATATTAAAAATATATTGTGTGGATTGCGTGAGTGCGTTCAAAATGGAATCGTAAACTATTTGATGGTGTTTGGGACATCGATATAAACAACATACGATTTTAGCTAAAAGTGGTAACTGTATAGCTGGGAAATTTGTTATATGCTGGAAACTATCTGATGTCTCAGAGATTCCAGTGTATGTCGATGATAAGGTAGCTACGGCTTCCTTGGATAAAGTTTGAAGCATTTTCTCTTGGCGTCCTTCCGAAGATATTTCATCTTTATTATTTAATTCCGTTTCTAAAGATTCGTTTTTGTTCTTCATATCAGCTATTTTCGATTTGGAAGCATCACAGAGTAAGTGTTGTATGGCTGACAATAAATGTAACATATGATTAGAAGACTTTCGGAAAAATTTGTGACCAGTAAGTATAAATAACATATTTATGGGGTACTCCATAACTATATTATTATTATTATTATTGTTATTATTGTTATTAACAGATTTCCTTTTATTATAATTTTTAGATTTTGAATTTGATATAGAAGTACGCTGTTGTTGAATGGGAGACTTATTCACTGATTCTCGTTTTGGCTTCTTTTTTTTCTCTTCAATGTTTGAATGTATTTCGATGCAAGAAGGATGTACAGATAATGTAGAGAAATAATTAGCTGTTTCCGGAATAACTTCAAGGATACTACGTGTGTGTTCTAAAGCTCTATAGCAAGCTATAGATTTAGTTGTGGAAACATCGTTATTATAAAAAGATTCACTATTGAAGGTAGAATACAAAAATTTAGGAGGTAAATTGATACATTGAAGATTATGAGGGGCTTCCTCTTGAGTAGATAACCATATAGTCATGACAAGAATTTCAAGTAAAAAAGCGCGGCTAGTTGAGTTTAAGTTAATAATATTATAAAATAGTCTATGCACACTTTTTCGAAATATTTGTTGTTTCAAATAGAGAAGACGGCATATACATAATATATAAGCTTTAGGTATCGACATGGTAAATATAGGCGGCAATGAAGATTGAAGGGTTTGTTGAAGGATTTGTAGCGTCATCTTAGATATTGAAGGATTATCATGGCGCTGAGGAAGTGTTGTAGATTTTAACCATGAACTGAGTTCATTTATAGACTGGGAATGTTGATGATCAGTTTCACGTCCATAATTTAATCTATTAATGCGCCGATTTTCCGGTCTACAAATAGCTCAATGAATATAAAACAAATTATATTAAACTCTAATGTTCATATGAAGGAGTTAAAGAAAATCATATTCTTTTTCAACAATAACATAATAATAAAAGTGATTTAAACATGCATACAAGCATCTTTGATAAGATGTTTCGTAAATCTTGTATAGAACAAATTATCAAAAAGTTAAAACATTTTTTGAATTATGTTAAATATATTTAGACGGTAGCTATTAATTTATACAAACCTTCTATTAGAGTAAAATGCAGGCTGAGGAAGTGTTGTAATGCCAAGATTAACTCCACTATTGTCTCGATTATTTATTCTTACTAAAGAGATGTCAACATAATCAACTAAGTCTTCAACGTCTAAAAACAAACAGAAAATACTTGTATTGAGCGCTCTTGATTAATCAATTATTAATTAAATATATATACAAGTAATTTTTTATAATAATATTAAAATACTTATTAATTAAATAACATTTAATAAATTTACAAAATGTAAATTTATTAATAATAAGAATAAACCATATATTTATTGAACAAAAAGTGTTATTTACCTAAATAGTTATTAAAATTAGTCCTACTGCCTCTTGTGGATGGTAATAACGTAATGCCTAATTCTTGTGGTCTTTGAGGTTGTGTAAGAGGTCTAGCTTCAGTAGGTCTTCTTGCAGGTCTTCTATTAGGGGTTTCAAAGAAGTATTGTTGGGATAACACTGTTATAAGATGATCTACGTTTAAAGAGGCCCTTCTTAAAACTCGACAAATAGAAGGTACATTATATTCATTTACGACCATATTAGAAGATGGTTCGTTAAAAGGCATTCTAACTCTTCTTTGACGCAAATTTACGGCTTCCGAAACTGTTTCGGGAGGTAATGCATTTAAAATATCATCTGTTGCAGTTAAAAGAACCTCTTGTCTAATAACAGGATCAAGACTTGCTAAGAAATTAGCACAATCCGCTATTAGTTCTCCTCTAGATAGTTGAGATATATTTTGATTATTATTCAATACCACGTTTATACTAGCACGGATACTTTCAGGAAGAGCTGCTAATATAATTGAGTCTATATGTATACTAGCTGGATCTATAACTCTATTATTATTCTCCATTTGTCTTCCATTATCATCATTAATATTATTACTATTGGTATTATTGGTGGTATTATCGGTGCTATTTTCTTGAGTATTCGTCATGACAACATCTGTAGTTTGATTTGCTATAGGAGAAGGCGGTATAGGAGTTTCAGTGGTAGATAAATACCGTACTCCTGATATATCGGGCATTGAAGTTGGTCTACTTTCCACGACTGATACCATGTTAGGTAGTTGTGTTAAATTGGCAGTACGTAACTCGGCTACGCGATCTATATTTAAAGATGAGGCCTGTTGTATTATAATCTCATTTTGGATATCTGACGGAATCGCCTCTATGAAGGATAAATCGATTCCTAACTGCTGTAATAGTTGCCTTTGCGTAAGTCCCAAACACATTGCTAGATTTCTGATTATTGGGCTTATGAATCCTAACGGCTCATTTATTTCTTCGTACCGAATTATTTTGTAATAGTCTGTTATTGTTCCTGATAGCGTTGTTTGTTCTTCTTGGTCTTCTTGTTGTTGTTGCTGTTGCTGTTCTGTTTGATTTATTGTACTTTGTTCTAAAGAATGTCCTCCAATTTGAGAATCATTTTGAGAGGCATTTTCTTGAATGTAATTTTCCGTGACACCAGTATCATTTAATTGTTGTTCTTGTTGATTATTCTCGGTTGGTTGTTGTGCTGTCTCTGGTTCCTCATCTTGTTGCATATTTACTGCAGATTCTTCCGGAAGTACTTGATAATTTTCTTCATCTACTTCCATGACTGTTTCCATGGGAGCTCCCGACATATGTATATCTTCGGTATCTCTGTTTTTAGGTTCCGAAACTTCGGAGTTCGAGTTAAATTCAATGGATTCTGGTATATATAAACGAGATTCTGTGTTATCACGCATCCATTTATAAAAATTGAAGCATAAAGTCTCAAAAGTATTTTTATAGTTTTCGGTCAGAGGAGGAAGATTATGCAAAGGTTCTTCGTATATGAGTGCGGCAAAGCACCATATATTCAAATAAGAGCTCAAAGAAGTGATAGCTGAAGCCAAACGAGGAACATATTTCGAGTTATCCATACAATTGTTTAGTAATAATTTATTTACATTGTTTAATACTTCTTCCAGTCTCAAACTATTTGAACGAGAAGTATTTAACCATGGATGAATGTGAGGCAATGTCAAATCTGCAATATTATAGCGATTTACAGGAACCGCTCCTCCATACAAATCCGCCGTTTGTCCTTGAGACTGTCTCAAAACGGGAATAGTTACATGAACATTTGCTAATTTAATGTCAATATTATTTTAATTTTTACCTTCTTCGTTTCTATCGTAATCAGCCGTTTCTGTGGTATCAAGAGCAAGAGCATCGTGATATCTTGATTGAAGCGCACTTGAGTTGTTTCTGCGGTTTCCTAAATACAAAAAATTCAAAAAAAAAATTTTAATAAATAATTAAATAAATATTATAAATTTATTATTATTCATTAATAAATATACTTTAAATAATAAAACAAATGTAAAATTATCCTCAAACACAAAAGATTATATATATATATATATATATATATATATTTAATTTAGTAATTAATTAAAGAGTAAATGATTTACTCTTTAATTTAAGAAGCTTAATTAGTAATAATAAAATATATAAACATATTATATTACCTGTATTATCTGATCTATTGATTCCTAAATCTGCCCATACATCAGAAAAAAATAAATTATTTTCATCAATGGGTTCTTCATGATTTCCTTCTTCGTCTTCAAGTTCTTCCTCTTCTTCTCCTTCTTCACCTTCTTCATCTTCTTCTTCCTCTTCTTCTTCATCATGTTCATTACCTTCTGGTTCTACTTCTTGCTCGACTGAATGATGATCTGAAGGATCTGAAGTATGTAAGATGTTTGGAGTAACTTCTTCGGCGTGAGCACTAGATCCATCTAAGAATAAATGAAGACAGTTATTATCTGTAAAAGAAAGGTCTCCAGCTCCAGTTCTGTCTCCAACGCTTCTAACAGATCTAGAAGGCATCAACATATTAGCATCGTGATCATCATGATCATCCCGTATTCTGGGAGCATCATCTTCTTCGTCAAAAATGACTTCATCGGAATCAGATTCTGTTGAATTCATGTAATATTCTTCTGATCTATCTTCCTCTTCTGCTTCATGAGGCAAAGTTGGTGTAGTTATATCTTCCTCAACATCTGTAACATCGTCTCCATCTTCGACTGAAGAATCATCTTCATCTTGTGATGAGGAATCATCTTCATTATTATCTTCATCATCTTCCGTCTCTATTATATTTTCTATTATATCATCAACATCCTCTTCCTCTTCATTGTTCGATAGATCATCATCTTCATCCTCATCATCTTCTTCTTCTTCATCATCATCATCATCGTCGTTTCTGGATTCATCACTATCATTATTTGTGTTATATAATTGGAGATTATTATTAGTATTTACGTTTTCGAGTGTTTTCTCTTGAACCTCTTCCTCTTTCCGTTTTTTTGAATTTAGAGATAAAAGAGGTTTTTTTAATGGTTTCTTTTTTAACTCTTCATTTAAAAGAGAATTATTATCTATAAACGGTATATTTGTGTCATTATTGGATTTATACTCTATATAATTAATTATATTTTTCTCGGATATTCCTATAGATATTAATATATATAATAGATCGCAGCTAAGAAACTCCAAAAGGCGTACTATAGAATGGCATACTGGTTGAGCATCTATTGAATTTAAATCGATTTTAGCTAATATTCGCATTATAGTATGGCGTAAATTGATAATTTTGTTGGGTGTTAGTTTGTATATATATATATTAGATGTATCTATCCAAATATAATTATTTTCATGGTCAGCTATATCTCTTGTGTTCTGAAATACGCTACATAGCCCTGTCACTATTGTAAATACTGTTAAATTAAATAACATATTATCAAATTCTTGTATGCTATTACAATCATTACTATGATGATTATTAGAATTATGATGTTTTATTGATTCCAAAGGTAAACTCGAAATATAATTCGAAAATAATGCACAATCTGGCGAAATTGACTTCAATTCCGTTTTTTCTATCTCAATTAGTATATAAAATAATATGTATATTAAACCTTGCTGTACATATGCAGATCCTGCTGATATTGTACATAGTAGTTTTCGTACAAAATTTATTAGTGTTTCAAATGGAGGTCTAACGTAGTTCGAAAACGCTGGACTCAATGAATCTGTTTCTTGTATTTCGACTGATACTTTGTCTCCTTCTTTGAACTCCATAGTAGATACACATTTTGTATGACATGTCAATATTAATTTAGGTAAAATATATTTAATAATCCAACATAGTAATGTTGGCTCACTACGTTCTTCACATGATGTTATTATATGCTCTTCTGGGTCTATTACTATTATATCTTTATTTATTTTAAACTTAGGCCAGCTCAAATATATGGAATCATTTAAATTGTCACTCGAATCGTTTTTTGCTAACAGTATAGGAGAAAATTGAGGATTAGTACTAAATAAATGATTTATAAAATATATAAGAGAATCAGGTATAAGCATAAATGGATATATAGGAATATTTTTTATGTGGGGGTATATATATATTAAATTTTCAATATTTGCTTGTATTTCCGGCCATAAATTGAGTATGGAAGGTGTAAGTCTGGTATGTAGATTGACCGAAAGGAATAAATTCAAATAATTAAATAATATATTAATTACAGTTTTAGCATTTTTATTTATTAATGCAGCTGTTTCAGATTTATTAATGTTTTGTAAATTTATATTGAAGTTATTATCTTTAAGGCATATATATATTTTATCAGTTTTTAAAGGATTTTCGTTACTAACAATATCCTTAGAGTAACAAATGATACAATGTTCCGAAATGAGATCTTTCACTAAAGAAATATCCTTTTTTATATACGGTAAAAGTTTGCGAAGGAATATATTTATATCAATAGATTTTTTGGTTAATAAGTCTTCATTATCTTTGAACTTGAATTTTTGCTCGATACCCTCCGTTTCAAATAATACCATGATATCGTTGTATAGTCTGTATTTTGCAGCTGTATACGTATCAGATAATTGGGTTATTATTGCACTTAAAAGCTGCATTTTTCCACTAACGTTACATGTGCGAGGTAAAGACAATAAAATCCCTAGACTACCTGCGTTATAGAAATCTTTCAGAGGCTCTGGGTGGTATTTTAAGAGGAAATTAGCGTTTTTTATAGAGCAAGTAAGGGTTACCAATAATTGCAATATTGCCACTGTCAAATTCCCTTTAATACCAGGGTAGTAATATAATGTAATAATACATAATTTAAGAATATTTTCTTGCACAAAATCGCTTATAGACAATTTCAGATTACTTAAATCAGACGTTATACACTCATTTTGATCCAATTCACAATACCGTATATATTCGGAAAGACCCAATATACACGAAGTAAGCCAATCAGGTGGAACATATTGAGGTACAACTGATACATAACAGTCTAGCAATTTACGTAATTCTGGTATACATATGGGAGATTTCACATAATTCCCAATATTTTGAAATAAATTAATAGTGTGTATATTATTCAATAGGAACGGAGACTTGGATTCAAAACACCAACTTATACGATTATAATCATATAATTTGTTTCCAGGTATGTTATACGGTAGTTTACTTGTATTTATAACTTCCCCATTTTTCCATTGGGTAAGTAAAGTAGCAAAATCCAGAAATACGGAATACCCAGCTTCCTTCGCATTTGTTAAGAACAAAAATGTATCGGGATATCTGTGTAATAGGTTCATCAAAAAACATGTGTAACTGTGAATATATTTGTGAATAGACTTTTTAACCGCATCAGTATAATTGAACTTCATATCAACACCTAAAAACATATATTTTTATTGAGTTACTCTAGTTATTCTTTATGTGTACGGGCATTAACCCAGTCACACCGTTATATTTATACAATTCATAGTGTATTTAGTATTTGTTTACATATATATCTTTGCTGACTAAAACTATGCATAACTATCCTTTTACATTAATGTATATACACTTAAGTGTATTCTTTTATTTAAATTTATGTAAAATTAATCATGAAACTACATTCGATATATCTATTTTATGTTTGTATTTATATGTTTGTATATTTAATTATTTATTTTTATGTTCATATTTTTATATTTGTATTTATATGTATGTACATATATATAT
>JAQIFP010000019.1:125252-139976 GCA_030141585.1 Ophryocystis elektroscirrha
TGTGTATAGTAAAAATAATTTTAAGAAACTAAACAAATACTATTGATGTAAATTTAAAAAACCATTATGATATGTTTTACAACACCAAATTAAACATTTTACACAAACGATCAAGACAGTCAATAAGTATATAATTTATCACATGGTGTAATTAAAATGCTACGTAGTACTGAAATATATTGAATTGCAGGTATTACCTGAATCTGCTTCGGCATGATTGAAAAGAATTCTTTGTATTTCTTTAGACTGAATATAAATATAAATAATATTTAGAGATTCAACTAATTTTTGGGTAGTGAAGGCTGTATTTTGTCTAATTATCAGACGAGATTGTATATTTTGTTTTTCAAGTGCATCAGTAGAGAAGGAGTCTTTGGTGACTCGAACTGAAGCATTTATGAATTTAGTGGTTACATCAACAAGTGTGGATGGATATTCAAAAGATCTCCAAGAAATATTGAGGATATACTCGAATATATTATTTTTCACTTTTAATAACAATTCTCTAGATTTTGCAGTTTCCCAGTCTTTTACAGTAACAAAATTGCTATACATTTTGGTACTAGGGTCATTGTAGATTGTATGGTAATTGGAAAAAATGAGATTTTTGATATATTGAGGCTGTATATCATTTTTAGTTTCAAAATTTTGAAGACCATTGATATCGTTATGTATATATGGTATCCAGTGCTTTATTAATGTTTGGTATAATTTAAGCTGGGTGAGAGCGACTTTAGAGTTATATGTAGTTTTATGTTGCACTAATTTTTCCTCTTTCTCCTCCGACCATAAAGGCAACCGGCAGTTAGGAGACTCAGTCTCTAAAAAGTGGAAGTATACTTTAAAAAACCAATTAATCGCTTTAGGAGGTATATGCTGGAATATATTTTCATTTACATAATGGTACATGGGGTGCTGAGTCATTATTAAGTATAGCGGTTTCAATAAACTATTGTTCCATACCATAAAATTGATAATTATTTCGGATTGTATGGAGGACAACATTCTAACTAAACTAAAGTTTTCGGGCAAATATTGAATATCTTTGAAATTGCTCGCATTAGGAGACTCCCAAAGAGGGTCTACGGTAGTATCAATATCAGAGAATAAAAAGGACGACGTAGATTCTTCATTTGTACTAACTTGTTCATGATTTTCGGTCTTACTCCTTCTAAAGTTGTCGTATGCAGAACATATTTTGATAAAATAAGAAGACACAGATGAGTTATATACTCTTTTCCATGAAGTTATTTTTTCGCAATAGGATATGCAGCAATTCAAACAAGTAGATATTGTTTTACAAATCTCTGGTAATTTGTCATAAGTGCTTAAAATTTGACATATTTGAGATAACCAGACTTCAAACTCACTATTTTGTACATTCAAAACACTACAAGTTTCAGTTATAACTTTTTCTAACTCGATAGATGATTCTTGAGATGTACAGCATATAATTGCAGCAAAGTATAATCCAAAGATGTAATGGAAACCTTTTAAAATCAATTTTATACCTCCCAGTCTATAAAAACTATCCAATGAAAAAACGAATAAAGCTCCTCTATTTTTGTCGTTTACGTGAATATGATACAATATGTCCATAATTTCCGCAATATACCTGAATCAATTTAATTCACATACTCATTATATCTCCAATAATACAATATATCTCAAATTATTATTAATTATTATTTTTTACTGTACATAATATATATATATATATATATACATATATATATGTGTATATATTATATATATGTATATATAATATAAATAAATATATATATGTATATATTATTATTAATATATATCATGTACCAGTAAAGTATTAATGTAATATATTGAAGTATATTAAACTAAGTTTATTTGAATTGATTGAACGTGTGTTATTACCTAGCTGTTTGAAGAGGATTAAGAGTAAAATAAGCTTGAAAATAGAGATTCTGGGAAGATTGAGAAGTTTTTGTATTTTCAGTACAAATTTTGAATTCGGGAGTAGATTCAAATAAGGATAATGTTCTCGGTAAGGGAATATCAGGTAATCCTCCAAGTAGTTCTTGACATATGACAGATAAAAATGTTGCTATAACTTGATGATTTTCGGTTATAAATCCTTGATTATCCAATCTGAGTTTCTTGTATATGCCTGTATTGATAATTTTTGATACGTAGGTCAAAAAGTAGCGACATTGTACGGACACTGTATGAATAGCTTCATATAAGACAGTTTGAGTAATCATGGGATTTGATGATATAATGTCGTAAGGATTAGAATACGCTGGATTTTTTACTGAATAACAATATGCAGCTAAAGTAGTCCAAAAAAAATTAGTGGGTCTTATGGCTAAACCATTAACTGTAGTATTATCTGAGGGTAGTCGGGAAAAAGATAGAATACCAGGGTGATCGTGTGTATTATGTTTAGTATTTAATGTAATTGTGAACACCTCTGATGATATACAAGTGGCTTGATACAAATATTGAAGTAATTTAGGTAATATAATGGGAATTACTGTTAATATTTCAACTAAGCCACTTAACATACTTCCTGTTAATGATGCACGGGGAGACGTTGCAGACGGCCATGTACATGAAGATAAAATCATATCAAGATTAGAGAGAAATTTAAGCAAGGCAATTATAGTACAATTATCTGAACTCTCCTCTATGTTATTATCCATTAAATTTGTATTTATGTTTGATTGTGGGTATACTGCGTTATATTGTCGCATAAGTTTATTATACATGTTCTCTTTATATGATAACGTGTTTATTTCATTATTATACTCATCACAGACTTTATACTTTTGGAGTATCTGTATATTGTGCATAAAAGGTTCCAAATTAGTGCTTAAATATGTGGTAAAATATTTTAAAAGCACTTGGTCATACGGATACTTCATAAATATTCGTATTACATTGATAATTGGATGATGGTTTACTACACGTAAGAACAACGGAGGGAAACATGGCACAGTACACAATTTTACCAAAATGTCTATACCCTGTGCTTGTATGAAATCGTTTATGGTTTTAGGGTCTGATAAGTACGTTTGTAAAAATCTGGCTACATTTGCTAAACGGTCTGCTGCATAATTATTCGAGGGTATATTTGGTAAAATAAAGTCAGATAATTCAGCCAGTCCATTTGTATTATTAGAAATTGAATTGACGTTATTACAATTCTTCTTTATATCTTTTTGGGTGTCCTTATCGTATAAATTCTTACAAATAAATTCCTCATAAGATACTTCATTTTTATTCAAATATTTGGTATTCAATATATGTTCAGCTAATAAAGGATGAACAGATTCCCAAGGGGGTAAATTAATCAACTCATTATATAAATTATGGAGCATATTTATTATACTATGCGTAATTATATTTTTCATGTACGGCGTTATTTGGACAGCATCATTTAAACGTGTACCAATTACAGACATAACTTCCCCTATGCGATCAAAGCCAATTAAATAAATGTCGTTTATAGAATCTATAACATAAGATAACGGTTTGAAGTTATATTTTGCTAGTTCTGCTTGTCCAGATTTATGAATAAGTATAGATACTAGTATATTTGGAATACATTGTAACGTTTCTTCAGACTGTATATAGTACGTTTTTTTTTCCTGTAAGTTGTTATAGTGGTAATATAAAGAAATAGACGCAAAAAAATCACTTATAATTTTTTTGGTAATCAAATTCGATATTATAGCTGGATCTTCCGATATAAGTTCAATAAGTGAAGTTATAGCTGCTGAATAAAGTGAGAGACCATATTTCGATATATCTCTAAATATCAAACGAGAAGTATATCCAAGTATACCCATAAAACCTTCTAGTAACCTTTGTATACGAGGAATTTCCAGCTCCATAGGAGAAGAAAATGAGCAAAATTCTTTGTATAGTACACGCGATAAACAGCGTCTGTGAGAAACTTCCTCAATCAATTGTAACGCCTGGTTATTCAAAGGATCATTTTCAATCAATAAATTTTTCATTGAAATTTCAATTAAGTCTTGATTTACATTCTGCAAAGACCCAAATTTACGTAAACGTATAGAATCTCCTTCTAAGACTGGTAACTGAGATAACCGCCCTATTTCGTATTGTAACCTTTGAAGCAAGTATTTTTCAGTAAATAATTGACGATAATGGTTTAAAGTACTGGAAGATGGCGCTTCTGAAACTACTTCAAATATACGACATACGCTTATCACAGCAGGAGCGTATATAGGGTCCAAGACGCAGAAAAAATTTAATAACTTTTCCAAAAGAACTAAAAAACATCATTTTTGTATATACGCAAAATATATATAATTATATCATAGAATATTTACATATTTATATAAAGTAATTATTGATAATTATTAAGTTGTATTATAATTTTTATTGATACTTATATAACTTAATAATAATAATAATAATAAAATATATATATATATATATATATATATATATATATATATATATATTTAATAATTGTTATATAATAATTTAAAGTATAACAACACCTGAGTGTAAAAAGGCACTCCAATTGGTTGAAATAGACAATACAGCAATGAAAAATTCCAATAAGCTTTCTAATACCCTGCAACGCATTCGAAGTGATTCTGCAATAGTAATAGTTCCTGTAGAAACAAGATCATCTTCAAGGTATAAGTGATTTTTCAAAGGAGGAAGCGTATAGATGGACTTAGATGAATCAGGCACCCACCTTCCTTCAGGTGTAACTACAATATTTGCGGATATTCCCCAAGTATTTGGTGGGATATCTGGCATATCAATTTCTATATCTAAATCTGACAATGGCGGATCTTGACGCGTTTTATAATCACTCAGTGAATATTCTGCTCTAGATTCGTAATATATTTTAATAGCTTCTGCAACCTCTTTAGCAGACTCAGCGCTGTCTTCAGTATCATCAGCTTCACCATTGTCTTTTGAACATTTTTTGGACCGAATCACCGTAGGTATAAAACTGTCTGTTTCTGGAGGACTTCCTAAAAACTTGTGCAATATAAATGCAAATAATCCGTGAGGGGTCATCAAGTTTAAGTACTGAATTGTACTTCGATTATAAATTTTTTCTTGTATAATACCGGTCCAAAGATCAAAAACGCAATATAAAGTTCGTTTATGCAACATATAATGATATTTCAACATACAGGTTAAGTCGGGTAACAAATTAGGGCTGGTGTGTAAATAGGATGCAAATTGAGGCGATCCCATACACAAAATCGCACTCAGCTAAACATCAATTCATTAAAGAGATTATATAATATTTTTATTAAAAAAACAATTATTATTAACAATAATATCAATAATAATTATAGTAATAATAATAATAATATTAGCTATAATAATAATAGAAAAATATGTAATATATATATATATATATATATATTATTATGTATATTATTATATATATTATTATATATGACTATATTATATATGATTAAACACATTATAATATTATGTGTGAATATATATACAACCAATTATTTATTAATAGACATGAAAACAATTGCTTTATTTCATATAACACTAGTATATATGTAAACTATTATAGAATATATATATGTCTATGAACTTATGGAAGAAATATATTTAAGCCCATTTACGCGTAACTTATATACTTACAGCTGAGAGTCTTATGTCAATAAGACGGCGGCGCCCTTCAGCATGAAAAGTACACCATATAAGCCTGATCTTTTGTTGAAGTTCCTCAAGAACGGATTTTTGAGTATGTTTAGAAAAGTAAGCCATTTTGATACGTTCATAAGATTCTTTTTGATTTTGTATAAGTTCTTGAATGCTGGTGTATTCAATATTACTTGGATTTTTATTAGCAATAATTTCGTGACAAGGAATACTTAAAGTAGCTTTGACGTCATTTTTATCGGCTACAAGAATATGAATTGATTTATTGATTATAGAACCGGGATCTATTTTGGCTGAGTAGAAAGAAAGCATAGACCCTAGCTGCTCGTCCTCATTTATTTCTAACTGTTTGCATGGATCCACACAAAAACGACGGACACGATTACGAAACTCCGCGGAACACTGGACTTCAACTTGACGACGAGACCGACTAATAAATCAAAAATTTATTTAATAAAATATAATAATACAAAATTTAATTAAAATAAATGGTAACTAGAAAAATATATGTAAATACTGCTATGCAATTATATCACATAAACTCCCTAAATATAGTAACACATTATCTATATACAATAACACACATATATACCCAGTTCCATACGTAACTTTATACAACTACATTTAATTATATATTTAGGAGCTATAATGTCGTCAAATAAAAACTTTGATTAGTTATAAAAGATTAAATTTTAAATAAACCAACTACATATATATATATATATAATACTTATACTAATATTAATATTTTTAATTATTTTGTAGAAAAAAAATGATATATATATATATATATATATATATATATATATATATAAATTATAGACATAAATGTTTGAGTATAGCATTCAAATGTATATACTTTCAAATATATGTTTAATAATATTTATTAATATTTAAACTATAAGAGTTAACGCTATAATTTATTAATTTATTTATTAATTATATTTGAAGAAATCATGAAGACGTTCATTTAAGCAAAGAATTTAATAATATTTTAAAAAACAATGCATACCTTCGAAATCCGGAATGGAATAAACATAAACATTGAAGTGATTCAAAAATTATAAGCGGATTGTAAGTATCTAGCAATGCAACAAGTAATTCGGCCGATTGATAAACAACTCTGTTACTACAACTTTCTAAAATCAAGAAGGTAACATGTAAAATTTTCTCTATCAGTTCATCTTTAATTGGCTCTTTAATGATAGTTTGCTGAATATTTTTTGAAAGGTCTAAAAAAAAATTTATAAACATCAAAAACAATTACCTATCCCTAAATTATCATTAAAGTTGTTTTCTTGTATATATTGCAATAAATAATCATCAAACAAATTAAATACGGGAGCCCAACATAATGCGTCACCCTAAAAAAATGCACAATTTTAGAGTTCCAATAAATATTGATAGGGCATATTCAAGGGAAATTAACTTACTCGTTCCCATGGCCAGAAGGACAAGTTGGATAAAACTGTGTATAACTGTTTCACAGAGGAAGCCTTTAGTATAGTTTCGATCACAATACGTTGTGATTCTGGTTGTATAGCAACAGATAAGAAATGATTATCTGTTCTGGGATGTTGTATTTTCATATTAACTAAATATAATTAATACATAGTAAGTAATGATTTTCAAAATGTTTAGTTTTTTATTATTATGATCCTAAATAATTAAAGGTACACTTTCTGTTTTATTACATAATTTGCAAATGCTATCTATTTACTACTTTAAATCTTTCAAATTAACACATATGATTAGCTGTTATAATGTTTTATTCTGATAAATTAGTATAAAATTGTAAATAGCATCCATATATGTCTTGGTGACTTATTTTCCATAACCTCCCTTAATTTCATAGTATCACTAAGTCACTGTTATATTTGTAAATTACTTATAAAGCTTCTTTCTTTTTTATATATAAAACACCGGAGGTGTTTAGCTAAGTAGATTAAGCACATATGTTACAAGTAATTATATAACATATATATTATTAATCAATAATGTCCTGTTTTGATTTTGTGATATTAAAGATTCTACATTATCTATTAGATGTATTAGTTGAATGTTCAGACAGCTGTAAAATGTTTAATACAATATGCAGTACTTGAATATACAGAATTACAATTAACATGTAAATCAATGATCAAAATCAAAGTTTAGATATAAATAAATAAGTATTAACATAAGTATTGTATACAGAAATTAAATGCAATCTTAAATATTAACAATTTACTATCATTATATATATATATATACAATTAAATAAAATAGTAAATGATATTTATATACACAAATAAACCATTACACTCAATTTAGGGAATATACTGCAAATAAAAATATTACTATATATTTTCATTATAAATTACACATTTACAAATCAATAAAAAAAATAATTAAATATGGTTACAAATAAGTTTTATAAAACTAAAGCCTTAGTTAAGCAAGGCGCATGAGTTTGTAAAAAGTTTGTAATAAGTTTGTTTGAGACTCTTCAAAAATAACGTTTAAAAACTTCTTCAATAAATTTCAAAATAAAAATTAGAGTTTTGACGTTTGAGACAAATTAAAAAAATCTTTAGCTCTATCTGCAAAAAGAGAACCTTTCGTAAATGCTAGAACAAATAATATTTTATATATGTGCTTACAGCTTGGAGGGAAAAATGATTTTTTTAAATTTTCTTTATAACTCAAAGCAGCTGAAACCTGTACAAATTATGAGTAGTAGGGTATGTCAATCAGACTATGTAGAAATTTATTATAACCATGTAACATAAAATACATAATGCATGTTTTATATATACTCTTAAAATGTTATACTACTTTTATATTCAATTGCCTAATATAAGATTCATACATGTATCTAATTTATCATATATATAAAATCTGTTATATACAATAAATATATTATTATTACATATATAATATATATATATATATATATATATATTATACATATTAAATATATTATATATATTAAATATACTATATATACTAAACATATTATATTTAACTATATCGTATAGATTAAATAAATTATATATATTGAATATGTTATATATATTGAATATTTTTTATATATTAAATATATTATATATATTATTTATATTATATATATGTTACGTTGTATAGTATATATAATAGTTCTTTTATATATATACATATATATATATATATTTGATACAAGTATATAAATGCCGTATAATATTATTTGAATAGTATTTAATATATCACATTTTTTAGTTAAAATTATATATAGGAAAACTATATATTACATATGACACAGTCAATATAATAATTATAAAAACCTTACAATTTTAATTACAGCATAAATATGTAATTAGTGGTGCATAATATAAAATAATATTACTATTGTATGCTTATTTATATAAGCTTTATTCTATTGATATACAAATTAATATAGTTTCTATTATATTGATAAATATGTTTACCGAAATATAAGTGAAATATGCAGCAATTATCAATGCAGCTTTAATAAGAGAGTTTAAAAATGTGCTGAAGTTAAATTGTAAGACAAAAAAGATTACTAATTTTCAAGGGTTCCATTGTGAAGCATATATGCAACCAAATATAGACATATTGCTGTGATCACTGTCAAAGAACTGAACAGTAGAGCTTCTACTATAAATTGTCCCTCTTTCTGAATACAAATTAAATCTGGTTGGTGTTTATTACAGAACCACCGACTGGGAAACCTAATACCGTTCCAGTGATTCTTTGAGGCGAAGAGCTTATAATTAAATTAATTGGTCCACTTGTAATTATTGTGTACAATGCCTATATACGTAGATTTATAAGACCCTTACTAAAATCGTTAAAACAGCTAGAATAGGGAATTTTATGGCCGATTTCACAAATATGAAACTTCCAGATATTATAAGCCTTTCATTCAAATATAATTTGTGAACAAACAGATAATCTTATTTTTGTATTTAATTTATGTGTAGAAATAATTTTTTTTTATATACTATACACACATGTAACTCATAGATGACTTTATCTGTAAAATATATATACATATACATAAAATTATACATGTATATATACATATACACATATATATATATAAATTTGCATATATATATAAATATACATATATACATATATACTTATATACATATATACATATATACTTATATACATATATATATATATATATTGAAGCTGAGACGACTTACTATAAAAAGCTATAATAAGCTATCATTTACGTAAATAGCAGAACTTTAATATGTTTTATTTAATATACATATATATTACCATGATATTATCCATATTTTTGCTTGTTTTGGTGTTTTATCATATAAATGAGATAGGTAAGAATAGTGATAAACCCCAGAATTCATTTGAATCCAGCTTTCGAGCTGATGAATATTTTGAAATTCAAAGATATTTAAATGATCAAAAGAATATTGAATATTGTTTGAATTTGGAAAGAACTTTTGATTATGCGGCAAAAATATGAAGGTAGGAACTTTTGTCAAATTTTGCTGAAATTTTCAAGAATGTCAGAGTATATATGGTTTCATAAATAATAGAATAAGTAATTGAAATAATATCACACTAAACTAATATATATATATATCACTGTGAGTAAAACACAGTTTTTCCCCTACGTTTCGAATTAAGGCATTTTCTGCTTTGACATGTATGAAAAATGATGGAACATCAACTGAATGGAAGGCTTCAAAATAATTATAAAAAAAAAACTATTACGAGACTTTAATGTTTTAGCAGCTATTTCAGATACTCTTTTTTTTACTTCTCTAAAAATATATATTTATTATAAATTGAACATTGTCAATATATATATATATATATATATATATAATTAATTTTTTTCAATTATTATTTGTAATAACAGTAATAATATATATAAGAGTATAATAAATAATAGTTACACTTGAAGTACAGATATATTGATTATTATTGGTTATTAATAAATTTCTATTATACAATGAAAATCGCTATTATACTTACGGACAGAACTCACAAACGCCATCCAAGGTATACAGTATAAATAAATTATAATCTCGAGCATTGTTGAATGCTAATTTCCTATATCACTAAATAGAAAAAAAAAATTACTTAAAAACATTCAAATTAACATTAACAAGAGGTGTTTTCAAACTTTCTGCCTTTAGGTAATCTATTTTTGTGTTTCCCTTTGCAAAATTGACGAATATAGCAAAAATATATATAAGCCAAATCATTCGCCTTAAATTACAGTAGGGTTTATGGAAACTGTATATATATATGATACGTTATGAATTATACCAACACTATATGTTTTATATATATAATAAAGCAGTTATTTTCTGTACTAATTATACGAGAATATTTTATGCCAAAGAAACGGCTTTAATATATATATGTACATATATATGTAGGAATATATTAACACATATATAACTATATGTATATATATATGTATATATATATACTTGTGTGTATAAAGTAGTGTAAAACTATTTGCAAAGATATTTGAAGTGAGAACTAATAAAGTATAGTGACACGTTAGCATATTATATCTATGTATCTCACATATTTAAATTTAGTGTAAAACCTATATATGTAATACTAAATACATTTGATAAATTATATCCAAATTCATTTAATATAATTAATATACATTTTTCAGATATAAAGATCACATATAAAATGAATACAACGAGAAATTAGGTGCAGTATTTATTAATGGAAAAATGTACTCTAAGCAACTTAACATACTATTTTATGCATGAAGAGTTTGTGAATTATATACTGGATACGTACAAAACCGATACAAAAAAAATTATAAACACATTAGACTCTTTGGGCTATACTTTTGGAGTTCGTTTAGTACATCGGTAAAATGCAAACCATAGTCCCCACATAATTTCTGCATAAGTCAGCCTTTTATAATATTAACATATATCTTTATAAATATAATATAATTGCTAATAATAATAATAATATATATATATATATATATATATATATATATATATATATATACTATATTTTATTGTATACTGGTAGTATTGATTATACCATAAATTGAGATCTCCGTGGTTTATATTAATAAATAAAATTTAGACTATTACTAAATTCCAATTTGCTCTTAAATATAAAAGAATGTTTGAAATTTATTGGTAAAACTGTCTGGGCATACGTTTTTTCTAAACAAATAGATCGCTTGCAAAATATAAAAAGGGTAAAGTTGAAATATGCTGATTTGTAATTGCATCTTTTTGCTTACACACTAATTTCAGAACTCATTTACATTATTGGATAATTCATTTGTTTTTTTCCAAGGCGATTTGAGAGGCGATAAAAATGCTAATTTTATAAATACGGCTTTCACATGTGGAATGCTCCGAGGCATGTTAACGATTATGGGATATGAATCTACTGTTACAGCTGATGTTACAAAAGTGCCAGCTTGTAAGTGATAAATTGAATTAAATCAATAATACAGGTTTATTTTATGTGCACTTTCCAGACACTGCACAAAATTAATATCAAGTTTTTTTTGTAAACATATATATGTAATAATTTCATTAATATACCGAGGGAGCCAAACATAAATTTTGATTTTCACAGCAATTTTTTTTTAATATATATATATATATTTATTGTGGGTATCACAAAATATGTATTATCCAAGCTTTAAAACCAAAGTTTTTATTAGACTAATTAGTAAAATTTTTAAGTCTTTCTAAAAGTTGGTTGAGGCGATCGGCAACATGTGTTTTTTTTTATCATACAACTTGGCAAACGTTTAATGAATAATATTTATTCTGTAGCTTTGCTAGGAAAAAAAATTTAAATTGAAAAAACGTAAATTAAGCGAAAAACAGATTGCTTAGACTGAATAAATGACTGCCGTAGTCAAGAAACAAACTTATAAAAAAACTCCGATATTTAAGAAGCTCAACTTAGAAGAATATGAGACTAAAATTGATGTTGAACGTACCGCTATTGATAAACTCAAACATCAAATGGTAAGCATTTATTAGTTAAATTAGTATTCTATGTTAAATAAATGTTGAGCTATAAATAAAACCGTCTTAGCAGTAATTGTATTTATACTTTATATACTTTGATTGTTCATATTTCCACTATATAAGTGTTATCTGCATAAATATTCTTTACTGCACTTCAAATTAGTATAGCTACAAAAAGTATTGTAGCCTATATACCTTATAAGCAACTTTTATTAAGTTTATATAATAATAATATATATATATATATATATATATATATATATACATATTATATATGTATATATATTATACTTCGAACTTAGTATAATAATTATTTGATTTAAATAATTATTTTAAGGTTTATTTCATAATATTAAAGATAATATTTGCAGTTATTAATATTATATCAAAGAAATACGTTATTTTCTTATATGTAAATATATACTTCAAATAAATTATCTATAGTTTGTATTTTTCATTTAATAACTTATTTGTGTTTATACTATTAATTATGAAATTTAGAATGAAGTTATGGAGAATGTTGCGGAACTTCAATCAGATCAAATGAAAGTGTTTAACAATCGAAATGAGATAAGAAAGGAGACAGAAGAATTAGTGTCAAAAATTCAAGTGCTCGAAAAGCAATCACACGAAGTTCAGCAAAAAATAAGAGAGCTTCAAGAAACTAGCGTTGCAGCCGTAATTAATGAACATTTCTAAAGCATTGAATAGAATACTAAGCTTAAAAATCTTAAGTCTAATTTGCAGTACTACACTCACGAGAGTCTAGAAGAAGCTATAAAGTAAAAGTCTTTCATTCTCTACTTTTGCAGAAATTTGGAAAAAATCATATTGAATGAGAAATACAGTCGAAGCCTTGAAACTCGAACTATGTTCAAACTAAAAAGTCTCAAGCAACAAAAACCTTTTATAGACCAATATCTTGACATGAAAAAATCTGCTCAACTTAAAATACAGTCATCTTTGGGTAAATTGAATTACCTATCTCTCATTAAACTATGATATAATTTATATATCTATATATATATACATAAATATACATATATATATGTATATGAATATATCGAATTATCTATAGATTTATCTAAATATATGTGTATACTTATATTGAACAGTTTAGTATATATATATATATATATATTGAATTGTTCATTAATTCATATAAATAAATTTGTATACATATATTGAAGTATTTATATATATAAAATGTTTATCCTATTATTTATAATTAATATAAATATATATGTATTTTCTTTCGTATTATAAACACATGTAACTCAGATATGAGTTTATCTGCTAAATAATATATATATATATATATATATATATAATAAAAGTTTTGATAAAGATAATTATAGAAAATTTGTTAAATTACTATATATTCTGTATTTTTAGAGCCACTACATGCTCAGAACAGCGTGATAAGAGCAGAAATACAAGCTTTACAAGACAAAAAAAAAGTCTTGCAAACGAAAATGCACAAAATCGCAGAAATGAAAGCTGAAAAAGTCAAAGGAGTTCAAAAATTACTTGATGAAAAAAATGAAATTAAAAAACAAATTAATAAACACAAGCAGCAAGAATTAGAGATAATTACTAACATGAATGCTATTAAAAGGGAGCATGAAGCAGCTATTGCTAAACAGCAAAAAGAATTACAAAAAAAAGTAATTTTTGATATATATTACCTTTTATTTGCAGCGTCAAGAAGATCGAAAAAGAAGAGACATGTTAATTGCTCGAGAAAATCTTGAAATTGAGCTTGAACAAATAGAAAGATCTCTCATTGACTCAGAATCATTATTAGCGCAGCAACTTATTCAATATGTTAAATCTTTGATGAATCAAGAACCTGATCAAAAACAAACTGCTGAAATTAAAACGCGTAAACCTGAAAATTCTTCTATTGAGGGAATTTATTACAAGAAACAAGACAAAAATCCGTATTCTCACGTCCCATTGTAAGTTTTATGCTATTAAGTAGTTTAGCAAAAAAATTTACTCAATACATTAATAAAAAAAACCTGCATATTTATATATCATTTTATATCTTAGTAACCGT
>JAQIFP010000019.1:143965-168599 GCA_030141585.1 Ophryocystis elektroscirrha
TGTAAATTTATTTGTAAAGCCAAATCATACAGCTTGTAATAACTAACATCATAGACTAATGTCTGAAATTCTATGGATTTGGTGGGATATTTAAATAAAGTATTTTTAGATATATCTTCTAAAATTTTTTCTGCTTTAGGTCGGTCATTTGGTAAAAATATATAATAGCTTTCTAAATAAGCATATATGTAAATTCTGTATACATACTTGTATTTGGGTTGCTAGTAAATCCGTTTAATATTAAAGCATCTAAAACCTATTGATATGTACATATAAAATATGATATACTTCTTTATTGTTCTCATAAAATTTTACCGATATCCTCATTGAGCTATCTGATATACCAACTCCCCACAAATACACTAATAAAGGGTCTGGATTATGTTTTAGAAATTCGTTTTTATAAACTCTTTTCTTTTGTTCTACATCATCGGTTAACAGCATTTTTGGCAGAGCTAACTGCAAAATATAGTTAAATTAATGTTTCTGTTATCCAATTTCAATATATTAATAAATTACAAATAAACCATTTTTTATTAATTATTTTTTTAATTAATAACATATATATATATCTATATATATATATATAGATATAAAATAAAGTTTTCTATAATTATTAATATTATTTAATATGTTAAAACTATAGGTTATACTTACATGAATCCATTTATGAAGCTGCTCTTCAGTATATATATCACTGATATCTCTAGGCCTTTCTACATTAGGTGCCTTTATAGGCCAAACCATCATATAATCTTTATAAAATGGTTTCAAGAATAAATTAACTAGTGTTTTTCTTTCATTTTTGACTTCTGAGTGAAACAACGGATTGGGAATGTGCATTAAGATCAAAAAAACTATTATACAAAGCTAATATAAGGAAATTTGAGCAAAAACATTTCATTACTAATTGATAAGGTGTTTTCTTCATGTGATATCTAAATTCTTCATATTGCATATAAAATGTATTGGGACGATTGTGTTCAAAAGATTGCGTCAAAGCAAGGAACTTATTGTCTATGTCTTGCACTTTTTCCAAGGCAATTTGCTTATTTTTAAGTTTTTGCTTTTTAAGATTTGCAGGTGATTTTTCATTGATGTCATTTGAAGTAAAGCCTTGCCAGCTAAAGTAAGTTTATACAGGATTTTTACTAACCTGGGTTGACTTCCTATATTATGGACATTCCCGTGTATATCTTGAATATAATTCTATTAAAAAATTAAATAGTATTATTTTTGATAGCTAATATATTTATGGATATACTTAATTAATTACGACAAGTACAAATAGTGGCATTAAGTAACAGTTCATTATAAAGCTATTCAGCTTGAAGTAAAAACTCATTAATAATAATAATAATAATTTATAAGCACTGTTATAGGCTTCAATTATCAATGACATTAAATGTAGTATATAAGAATGTATATTATATACTATAAATATACAATTTTTGTATTTAGTAATTATATAATTACATTCTGGTTTTCCTTCCAAGAATCGTCAACAACGTAATCTTCAGGTATATATTGTTCGTTTGTACTTTTATTTTCTGACTTATTTTTGATCCATGAAACTAAGTTTAGCAATAATATATATTTAACTTACAGAATTTTTGAGTTTTTCGAATGATTCTTAGACACCCATACCGATATATTTTCTTAAACTCATACACTGGTGGATTTTGTAATAGATAATCATCATAAACCTTTATCAAAATACAAGTATTTTAGTAAAGTTTATATGTATAAATAAAAATATATAATCGTATTATAATAAAAATTTATTATATATAATAAAATTTATATATATTATATACATTATAAATATTATATATGTAATATATAATATATTATATATAATAATGACTATTTAATATATATATATATAACATATAGTATACAATATATAATATATAGTATATAATATATTGTATTATATAACTATTATATATCATATATGAATACATATATATATATATATCATTTGTATAATTAAAGAAAAAAAGTATGTATATGTAATACAATATAGTTAATGTATGCTGCTAACAGCTTATACGTTTGATATTCACCTTTTGATAACGAGAAGCAAATTCTACAAAATACATGGCAGGGAAAAGAATATGGTTTAGCAATATAAAAAAAAATATAGTGATCTGGGATAGAATGGAATTATCTTGAGTTTGGATATTTCTAAGTGTCTGAAAACATTCTTTCAAGATAAATAATTACTGTGAAAAAACATTGCTTAAATGTAGTTAAAAAACTGTTTTTAAATCCAGCAAAGTATTGATCATCAGAAGCATATAATGCAGAGTTCCAAACGGTAAATACTATAAAAAATAAATTGCTCCCGTCATTCAAAGTATACGAAAATATAAATAATGTTATATAATAATGGATATGCTTGAATATTATATTTGAAAAATATATTGCATATATACATTAACATATTAAAATTATATCCAGCTAAATAATAATGCAATTATGTATTTCTAAGTCTTTACTTGATATACTTTTAACTGCTTTTCTATTAAGGGAAGTTTTATAGTATAAAAAAATAATTAAGTTATATGGGAATATACTTACATATTGTAAAGACAATTTGCAATATAAATATTGAGAGAGAATGTCGAAACCATATTGGTATTGTTGCTGCTACAACGTATACTTCTGCTTCATTTGATAATATCAAGTATCTAGATTATATGTGGTACTTATTAACTTACTTGTTCAACAAAAACACTAATCCAAAGCAAGAAATTGTATGAAATATTCTCAAAGTATTTCTAAGCCTTTTAAGTGTTCGGAATGCATCAAAAACGCGAATAAAAACAGCCTAGAAATGGAAAAAAGTTGTTAAGTAAATAATTGTGCATGAATAGTTTATTATACAAATTTTCCGCCTATATAAAATTTTATACAAATTTTGTATAGAATATCAATATATACATAATTTATTCAATAAATAAGATTACCTCATTAGTATTAATCATTGTATAGTTTTCTATCAAGTTAATATCCTTTCCAACAGTTACAGCATTGCCAGCAAGGCTGGAAGCTGAAGAGAAATTGAGTTTTCTGGAGTGTAGAAAAGCCACGTTATTTAAAATTACAACACAGACTATCAAAAAATAAAACCCAGCATTAGAAAAAAGCTGCCATACTTTTAAAAACGTTATTCCTTTCAACTCTGATTATATACATTATATTAATTATATTAATTATATTAATTATATTAATTATATTAATTATATTAATTATATTAATTATATTAATTATATATGTATATATATATATGTATATATATATATATATATATATATATATATATATATATTTAATTACTATTTATAATATACATTAATTTCATAAATTTAATTGTTATTCTGAGAGTGAAATAAATTTTTATAATTTATGTTATAATCTTTGTATATCGTTATTACTTTCTTCATACGCTTTGGGAAGGTGATTTACTATTGCAATTATGGAGTACAGGATAAGAAGTATAGAGTAAATGATTTGCATAACGGTAAAACCATTTTCAATGTTTACATGCGTTATAATAAGATCATGATGTATATATCCCGATGACTCCAACATGACAACTAACCTGAGAAGAAAAAAAATACTGAATAAAAAAATGGACGGCCAGGGCATCGATCCCTGTACCTCTCGCATGCAAAGCGAGCGCTCTACCATTTGAGCTAGACGCCCTTACTCAATATATGCCGTGGTTTTTGCTTTAACATTATAAGTGAAAAACTCTAACACTACGCTTGCAGTGTGGCGGTCAAAAGGATTATTCATAAACTTTTGTTCAAGAGATTTCTGTTGGTATATAATTATTAAAAATGTTACATTAAACGTTGCAGGATTAGTGGCAGTAAACCAATAAACAAAACCCCCATATCTTCGGTATCCTAGAGATGAATTTTGAGGAGGTATTTCTTCCCTAAATGAATTCAAACGCTTATATGGAGAAATAACTGGATACACCCAAGCCTATATATATATATATACATTTTAATATTGTTATACGTCTTTGAAAAACCCTTTAAAAACTGCATCTGTACTCTTTGCAGCGCGTCTTTCGGTCATTCGTATACCGCCACTAATTATATTGTATTTTGCCACAGCTGGTAACAATTTGCCTAAGCTCTATAAAACAAAGCAACTTTTAATTATTTATCCAACATGTTGAAACATACGGTATTATAATGTAAATTGCACATGATTTTATCAATATTTAATAATATATATCAATTACCATATGTATATATAAATATACGATATACCATAAGATGTCTAATTAATAGATACTATGTTTATATATCATGCCTATAGCTTTGTATATGATATCCATAAGTTCACGCTAAAGAAATGTCCGCTGTATTAAGTTATAAAACCCATGTTGTATATAATTAAATATACTATTATAATTAATTATACTATTATAATTAATTATATTACTATAATTAAATGTATATACCATAACTATTATATATATTATGATAATAGAATATCTAATCAAGCATTATTTACTGCATTTCTTTTCATTTATCTTTATTAATATACTTTTTTAATACCCTGATTGCAATTTATACTAAAATAATTAATTAAGTACAATTAATTAATTAATTATTATTACAAATAATTAAATAATTAATCACTATTACATTTATTCCTTGTCATGTGTGTCTAAACTTTACACATAGAAAAAAACTTATATGTGTATAAACAAATTATTTAATACTTAATTTAATGTATAATTCAATATATACATATTTGTATATATACATGGTAAAAATAAGACGTACTTGAAAACACCATGCGGAAAAAGCCTCAGTCGTGGTAAGATTAGATATAGTTGTCCATTCTTCGAGCATGATAAGATTACTGCTTGATATATTTGTGCCTCTACTTTCAAAAGGATTAAACTTTTCAATTTCTATAGCAGCTCGTAAAGGTAGAATATCGAAATGTCCGAAATTCGGTACAATATATAAACATGTGTATATTATGTAGGTTATAAAAACGCATATATATAGAAGAATAGAATAACTAAAAGTACGCTCATTTTTATTCTCCAAATTGACATTTTTAAGAAACCGTGTCCAATGTGTAAAATCCACAGGAAATATCAAATACCGCATAAGTTGATTATTTTCAACAGGTTGTTCATTTTTTATGGAAAATCCAAACTCCTTCACTTCATATTCGTTTATTAACTCTTCATTTTCTTCTATGGATTCCTCTTTTTCGGTGACGTCAAACTTAACATTTTTTTCTGTTCGAGAGTGAGTTTTTTTAAGTGTGCTTGTCAACTCTTTTTTTACTGCCTCATTATTGTGATTTATTTTTTTTTTATTTCTTGGTTTTCTTTTTCTTATTTCATTATTTGACTGATTTACAATATTCTCCGATTTCTTCGTTATCAGATTATCAGCTGATACGTTATTGTTCGAATATTGTTCATTTTCTAATATCCTGCTCTCTAGATTTAAATCAGCTGAGTTTGGTGCTTGTGATTGACGCTTTTTTATCAAATTTTGATAAACCTCTTCATCAATCGGCGGGGGCGGTGATAGCAATAATTTATCATGATTTTCCATGACGAATTTATATTAATTTTTTAATAGATAATTTTTTAGGTTTTGATATAATTTTTGCGTTTCATGCTACATAATAAATAACTCGTAGCATAATTTATCATTACATCAAAAAAAATTCTTATGAATTTATAGAATACAATTCTTTAGGTTGAATCATAAGTTTTAAAGAAAAATAGTTAATTAAATATGAAAACTGTTATATATTGAAGAATTATAAATAAATTAATTTATTAACTCGAAGAATTTAAAATATGTTAACATTGCAAAATTTACTAAATTTCATGTCTTAACAGAAAAAATACAAATTATATCGGAATGTAAAGTTCAATTTATTCTACCTTCAAATTTTGAGTCACTAATCAGTTATTTATGACAAAGCCTCCTTGGGAACGTGTTCTATATAAACGACAATGTTATGATGACGATTATATAAGTCCTGAGTTCATGGAGCAGCTAAAAGCGAGATACAGTAATTCACATAAAATACGTAATTCAGTTCAACACGTATAAATGCGTGTTGTTGTAAGTTAATATCATGTTGGACAAAGCTTAATTATTTAATAATAGTATTTTGATTTTAGTTCCAAAAAAGAAAAGAAGCTTTAAAAGCGTAGTTCATTATCTTGGAGTTGCTTTGTTATTAATGGTTCTCCAATTCGTACTCATTTTAACTGTATGGTGTCGGTGTTTTCCTCAAGAAACTGCTCCACTTTACCTTCCAGAAATTTCATCTACGTAATATAATTTAATTAATATACACTTATAACACTCAAAGGAAATAAGTCATTAATAAATTATATATAATCACATTTATACAATCATATATCATTTATGCTTTATTCACAGCAAAATAATAAAATTGATTTTCTTTTATACGAAATAGCATACGTTTATTTAACTGTATAAAATTATGTTTTATTCAATAATTTAACAATTGTTTCAGTAACAGAAAAAATATGTTTATATATATAGCTAGTAATATATATATATATATATATTATATTCAAGATAAATTTGTATTAAATTATCAATTATACTTGAATTTAGATTATATATTTATAAATATCTGTTTTTGTATGTTGACAAATATAAAGAGAATATCTATAAGAGTAGCAATTTTTATTTAGAACAAATATAATAATTATATTTTCCTTTCTTAAGTAAAAAAAGACAATTATTAAATACAATTATAATTTATACATTATCTTGTAAAACATATAATTTTATTTCACGTATATTTGTTAATACTAAAATATGTATATATAACCAAATAGAAACAATGCAATATTATGTTAATACTATAATTATTGTCTGATTTGAGATACATGACAAAGAACATTATATTAAGTATATTTATGTATAAAAATTATAATTTACATTCAAGTAGCTATTAATTTATTCGTTAAATTAATTTGCTTTTTGCAGGCAGCTGAATGTGTTTAATGTAGTAGCGTTTCTGATTGGGTAAGATTTATTTGAGCTGAGGGTACAAACAATAGGTGCTTAATTCATAATTATAATGATGGAAGAGAAAAAAGGTTTAATTACAACGAATTCCTTTCAAAATTAACTTCCGCTATGAAAATGGAGTTTATTATATTCGTATATATAAAGTCTGAATATATCTAACTGTAAATTTAGATATTTGCTCCGGTATTTCAAAATCTGACAGTTGTGTATTCTAAAACCACATATACTGTTTCAGTGCTATGTAAAAATATTGTTACTGCTCATCTAAATAGGTTGCTTTATTTTATATTTAATGACTGCAGACCATTTATTCATTTTTACATGCAGTAATGCTCCCTTGAAAACAATCAAGTCTCCTTTAAACGTCAGTGCTGCAACATATGCTATAACTCTTCTTGCTGCTCAAATAAGATCTATTGAAAAAAGTTTTACATTCATTACTTTTGCTAATTTGTAAATATAAACAACTAATTAATCGATTCAGTAGAATGCTTTTTATGCATCCACACTTTTGCAAAGTATTACAGGTAATTTTATTATCAAAATTTTATTTAAATTATTCGAATAACACATATATTATTAAACAAAATTTATTTTAATATTATTTTGTTGATTTTAATATGTTTTAACTACTATTATAAATTTAAACAAGAAGATAATTCAAAGTAACATATATAAGTTTATTTAATCATATCAAAATTCTTTTAATGGAATTTAAGAAGGCAAAAATTACATGCATGTTAGATTTCACAGATAACTTAAAAAAGTATACTCTAAAAATAAAAGTTACTCTTATTACTAAACATATATTATAATATATGATATTATTATATCATATATGATAAGTTTTTTTTTACGAATGAAACGTTTAGCAATTATTTAAAAGTAATATTTATCAAATTTGCAGCATAATTTTCCTCTAATATTCTACGTTTTTTACATACCGTTATTAATAAGTATATCGCAGTTTTTATTGCTTGGATTGCTTAAATATTCAGTTCCTATTTATTTATTTATGTAAGATAACACCCATTCCATAATTAAATGTAGAGTGTTTGATTTTCTAATTGTCTTTCCTTATATGTTTGCTGTTGCCCAGCGTTACCAAAAGTGTTCAAATACCACACATTTATTTTTGCTTTAGAAAAATAGATGGCCCATGGATTATTAGATACAAATCAAAGAATACTATTTGATTCTTTATTGCCCTCCATAAATTCTTTAAATGTTAGCATGGAAGTTTGGCAAGCATGAACTAATTCAGGGAAACTCTATTAATTTTTTCTATTATATAGTACAATTACTTTAACAGCGTTTTTTTTTTTCTCTACACATCTTTCAATATACGGGTCGTAATATTCATCAAACAAATCACATATAAGAGGAGATAAACATTCTATTACTATAATTACGCATAAATCTTTCAAATCTCTACCTTTTGGGTCATTGAAAATATATTTACGTAGATTTTCAATTATTATAGATTGAGAATCTGTAGTCTTTAATTTGATATTTTGAATTACCAGATAATAAATTTTTATAAGCTTCATAACTCAAAATTTCATTATTATCTATTGAAACAGTTGGACATAATACATATGTGATAAACAATAAAAAATAAAAATTAATCATTTATTCCGGATATGTTTGTAGAATTGAAATCCCGAATTATGAAATTTTCTGATAATTTAAAATTTATGCAGTTACATCAAATTTAAGTCCATATGATAGAACGTCAGACTTTAATGTGTCAATCTAGATAAAGCAAATTAAAATATCCCATAAAAAAAGTAAAACTCAATATACACGTTTTTAGATTAGATTTATGAAAATTACATTTTTAGTTATTAATATATACTAAACATACTTAATTATTTTATTAATAAAATTAAATAATATAATAATAATAAAATCAAATAAAAAAAAAAATTTAGTATTAAATTATTATTTATTTGTGCAATTATTAATGTATACTTTAAATAAAACTACACAAAGTTGGTGCATTCAGTTTAATCTGTTAAATACCATAAATTATATTTATTTATAATAATTCTTTAATTTGAATTTGTATAATTTTGAGAAGTAAACTGTAGATAAAGTACTGAATAATACTGGGTGTTATTTAATATTAAGTAGAGTGTAAAATCAACATAATTTAGTAAAGTTATTTGAAAGAATAGACACGTATGCGGTTACCTCTGTTCCAAGTATAGCAACGACGCTGTCATTGACTGGATGACGAAGTGAAAGAGAAAGTCTGGCGTTGTGACTAAGTTTCGCTCTAAGCACGCTTTTGGAGGGTTTATTTTCATTTGGAAGAGGAACTTTGCCAATTAAAGCAATTTGTGTATCAGCAGATTCAATATGGTGCGAAATTTCCGCTCCGTATTCGGCAGCGTCTTTTTTATAATGTACGAATCCTATTAGTTTGGCAATAGCGGATTTCTCCTCTGGAGCTGTTAACATACCAACCGTATATGTTGAAGCATCAATTGCTTGCTGTGTAACAGAAACACCCATTTTATATTTTATTGACTCTGAAGCGTTCTGTAATTTGCCGGACATCTCCAAAGCTAAACGTGCCATAACTGATTCCCTAACAGGCACCGTAAAGACAGCTGAAGTTGTTAGCATATTGCTGAAAGGTAGCAAACTCATTTTCACTTTTGGAGACAACTTGTTCTTTATTGCAGGGGGACGGTATTCTGCATTAACCTCTAATTGACTCTTTAGAGAATCTGGGGTATTGTGTCTCCTTTCGATATGTGCTCCCATAGTTGTGAATGGCAAAAATTTAGGCTACACAAATAAGTATATATATTAATTAATAATAAATATCAATAAATAATATATATTGATAAATAATATAAATTAACATATATAATAAAATAATATTAATTGACATTTTTACTTAAAAAAATAATATTTTTTAATATATAATATATATATATAGTCAACTACAAAATAATCTTCTTTATATATAATTATGATTAGTTAGATTTTTCACATTTATAGCTTTATTGTGAAGTATTACTAATTAATAATTCATTTATAAGTAATATATCAATATATAATCTGTTTACTTTCAATATATACACACATATATTGGTTCTTAAATAATTATTATTAAGCTTACTTGAAAGCGAAGGTTTGAAGCTATGGATGTGGTGTTTACAGTGAGGTCTCCAGATCCCCATGGTATGGAAAATCGAAATAAAGGATTTGCAGTAAAAAGACCGGAATGATTTGTAAAAATGTTATAGTTAAGGTTCTACAAACTCAATTTTAAAGAAATCTTAATAATAATAATATATATATATATATATATATATACTAATTTATGTATATAATATATATCTAAATAATATCAAGAGAAATCTGATATTTTTCTAATTTACGAGTATAATTAATTTAATAGTTGCTATGAATTATTACGGGCGCTGATTTTCCTATATTAAGATTCACATGCCAAGGTTTTTCATGTGGAAACGGTTCTCGAAAAAACCCTATTGAAATTGAATATAAAATAAATATTTTATATATTTACCACCAGTATTATGATATACATCGTTAAATACACTCATGGCTATATTAGATATATTACTGTACAAAAAGGTTCATTACTACAGTTTCTAAGATATATATATGAACTTTTCATATTACATGTACGTTTCATGTATTTTGGTTCATAAAATTAGATGAATGATGATACAAATCTATTAGTGTGTGATACATAAGACTAAATCTAAAGATTGTATATTCAACTATTATTATAATATATGCACATATAAAACACAGATAAATACATAAAAAAATCCAAAAAAAAAAGTGAATAAATCGCATCAAAAATAATACGTTAACTATTTCCATAAGTAGATTTTCTGTCTGAGTCGTAATAATAATCGTCGGAACCCTCAGAATCAGTGTATTTACTATAGTAATGAGTGCTTTTGCGTCGATCTTTTTTATATTTGTCCTGCTCATCACTGTATTTTCTATGTGTATCAAAGCTAGGATAATTATCTTGTTGTTGCTCGTAAGATACTGAAGGTTTATTTAAATAAGTATTTCGATGGGATCCATAATCAGCATCTGGGTTTAAGTATATTGGCTGACTTGGAATTAATACCGACGCTCTATTAGCAGGAGGTACTGATAAAAACTGAGCAGGTACAGCCTCTGTTGACGTCAATACGGTTTGAGGATAATTTGGCGCTTGAATGTATTGTGAATATCTAGTTAATCTTCTTCCTGAAGGTCGTCTTTCTGATTGTCTTCTTTCTGATTGTCTTCTTTCTGAATGTCTTCTTTCTAATGATCTCCTTTCTAATGATTTTCTTTCCGACGGTCTTCTCTCTGATGGTCTTCTCTCTGATGGCCTTCTCTCTGATGGCCTTCTCTCTGATGGCCTTCTCTCTGATGGCCTTCTTTCTGATGGCCTTCTCTCTGATGGCCTTCTTTCTGATAGTCTTCTTTCTAATGGTATTTTTTCCGATGGTCTTCTTTCTGATGGCCTCCTTTCTGACAGCCTTCTTTGTGATAACCCTTTTTCATATGACGCTTGATCTAATTCTGTACTTCCCCTTGCATCTTCATATTTTTCGGAATCTAAATTTCTATCAATTTCTCCATCGTGTGGCATGAAGGTTGCTATAGATGGTTGTTGCGTAGAATAGTATAGTGGTGGCATAGTGTACATTTGAGGTTGTACTTGAGGCACAGCTAATACATATGGTACAGACAATCGCTTTGTATGCTTGGTTTTATTCGTAGTTTTTACACTTCGTAAATCAGCAAAGGTTTTTCGCGTTTTAGGTATTTCGTTTGAATTTGATGGTGAATATTTGTCGCTGCTGGTATATTCTGGCGTTATAACATTTGGAGGTGCTATTGGTTTAATAGTTTCAGATTGCCGTTTTTGATATTGAGATTTTCTAGCTTTAGCGGTTGTTGTTTGGCTTTTTGATTTTCGAGAGCTACTTTTTGCTCGACCTATCAATGCAAAACACAATAAACAAGAATATAATAATCATTTGAACTGATTATTATATAATTATTATATGATATAATTAATCTTATTCTATATTTTACTCAAAATTGATTTTACTTGTACCTTTTGACGAATTCGAAGAGATTTGTAAGTTTTCTTGTTTTTCGGGCTCATAGAACGGTACACTCAGCATTTTTGATTTATATTCAGTATAGTCTTCAGTTTTTGGATGCACCACTAATAAAATGTAATTTACTGTACAGTTATTAAATTTATGTACTCGTTAAATTAGTTTAAACAGTTTGTTAGCATATTATGAAAATTTTTCTTAACTAGTTGAATTCTTTTAATAAGTTATCAGTAGATATATGAATTGTTTGTTGAAATAAATAAGTTGTATAAAATATTTGAATTTATATTTATAAATAAGCATTGATAAATTTAACTAATTGACTAAATTAGATATACTCTATACGTATTCTCAATAATACCAGTTTCATATACAGGTATATGCAATTCTCGTGTTTTAGTTTGCTCAGATATGTTGTTAGTATTGAAATAAGATTTTCGCGTTGAATTTCCTTGTTCATTGGACAGAGGGAATTCATTGAATGTTGGTGTATAGCTTGCGCGTAATTCATTATTTACTTCATTACTCGGATTATAACAAGCTCTTGGCTCTGGGTAATAACTAGGTCGGGGATCAGGATTGTAGCTAAGTCTAGGATCTGGTTTGTAGCTAGGTCTAGGATCTGGGTTATAGCTGGGCCTAGGGTCTGGGTTATAGCTGGGCCTAGGGTCTGGGTTATAGCTGGGCCTACGGTCTGGGTTATAGCTGGGCCTAGGGTCTGGGTTATAGCTGGGCCTGGGGTCTGGGTTATAGCTGGGCCTGGGGTCCGGGTTATAGCTGGGCCTGGGGTCTGGGTTATAGCTGGGTCTGGGGTCTGGGTTATAGCTGGGTCTGGGGTCTGGGTTATAGCTGGGTCTGGGGTCTGGGTTATAGCTGGGTCTGGGGTCTGGGTTATAGCTGGGTCTGGGGTCTGGGTTATAGCTAGGCCTGGGGTCTGGGTTATAGCTGGGCCTAGGATCTGGGTTGTAGCTAGGTCTGGGATCTGGGTTGTAGCTAGGTCTGGGATTTGAGTTGTAGCTGAGTCTGTGATCTGGGTTGTAGCTGGGTCTATAGCTTGTGTTATAACTAGCTCTTCGAACCGGTTCGTAATCATTCATGGGCGACTCATAATTGATGCCAGTATTATCGTTATAAGAATCGGAGAGTTTTTCTTCACAAGGTCTGAAAGTGGCAGGTTCTTGGTTTTGTTTGAAAGCAACGGCTTTTTGATTCGCATTTGAAGCAGCGGCTTCAAGTCTGGCTAAAGAAGGTTCTTGAGTTGATTGTTTAGAATTTTCTGGAGGCGAGTTATTGAATTTCGATCGCACATATTGGCACATTGACAAACAGCATTTCTCAGGTGGAGCAGATGAATCTGGTCTACGTTGTGCAGCAGCAGTACATCGCGAAATCACATTAGAATGATATGCGCAACAAAATTTCGATCTATTGCATGGTGTTGTTACTTGAATATTGACAATAGGAAGTTCTTTATAACCATGTAGAGATTCTACATTACTCTGGCCACACATTGCGATCTGAAGACATTAATTTGATCAGTATTTTGTTAATTAAATGTGCTTCAACTAATTATACATTAATTAAGTATTATTTTACAGATTTAACAATATTTATACTTGTTAATTGAGCACAAATTATCTCTTTAATTCACTTAGCCAAGTGTGTGGTATATATTGCATGCAATGAAAGATTATCTTCTTAATAAAAAAAAATGAAAACTTCAAATTATCTTAATTAACATATCATTGAACTGTCATTGGAAATAATATAAGCGCTTAAAAAATTATATCAATAATTTTTTGGAAAACTGTGTGTATTTTTTCTAGATTACTTGTAGTCCTTTTAAAGTCAGCTAAATAAAAAATATATGGGTGGCGACGGAGGAAGTATTCCTAAGCGTGGTGATGTTGTTAAAACAGCTGGAATGCGATTTGCTCGTAACCTTGGTGGCATGGGATACCTTCCAAATACTCAGGTATTATTATAGTTTATTATATGCTAAATCACGTCAGGTATTAGCCGGATCGGATAAATTCAATACTGTTACAGAAAAGCAGCTACGGTGGACAACTTGCGCTGTAAGTCAAGAACCATTACGTCCTCCTTTATTAGGATGTCGCCTGGGACAAATTTATAATAAAGAAAGTGTTTTAAAGCGTCTCTTACTATTGAAAACACAAAACGTGCCTCTACCTGAAAATATGTCTCACATAAAATCTTTAAAGGATCTTAAAAACTTGAAAGTAGAATTTGAGAATTCTTTTTTAGTCTGCCCTATATCGAAATCCCACTTAAGCGTAGGTTCCAAAGGATTATTTTTATGGTCTTGTGGATGTGTATTTGGTACAAAGGCATACAAGGCCATTAAAACATGTGAAAATAATGTTCTTCTTTGTCCTGTTTGTGATAAACCGTATGATCCCATACAGGACGTTGTCCATCTTGTGTTAGATCACGAAGAAATGCAAGTTTTAAAACAGAAAATATTACAAAATAAAAATAGTAGTTGTAATCAACAAGCAAAAAGGCAACGAAGGCTGGAAAATGCCCCTATTTCTGTATGAATTTAAATTCATCTTTTTTTTTCTAAACCAAATTATGCAAATGGTTTATCTTTTCATCCTATCTTAATTGAATTCCTCCAGTGTTTTTTTTTCAAATCAGTATTATTAAATTCGACATCTTGAAATTTTGATAAAACGTATATTTTTCAAAAAATTTTAGTTCAGTTTGTATCGCTCTAATATGCATCTATAAAGTCGAGATTTTGAAAAAAATCAGTTTTTATAAATATACTCTGAAAATTTTTTAATGCTGAAGTTATACAGTTTAGTTGCATTGTTTTATACAGTTAACGCTTTACCAAGGCCATCAAGTAAAACATGCTATGAAGGGTATACATTAAGTCGTAATAACATATGTGTTCGTGAAATAGACGAAACTCCTCAGCCGGCCTGCCAAGCAGGGGACTTAGATGGGAAAGGATGTCGTGTTCAAATACCAAAAATTACAAGGTGCAATGAAGGTTATACAATGGACAGTCAAACTAAAACTTGTTCATATATATTACCTAGTGAATTTCAATACTTTTGCCCACCAGGTTTCACTGATAATGGTGATGATTGTATATTATCTACTCCGGGACCTATTACCGAGTATTGTGAGGATTCCGAACGTGTAGGAGATAAATGTATTAAGTTTTTAAGAGCGGACAAAATAGTTACAGTAGACTGTCCTGAAGGTTCTGTAAAAGACGAAGAGGATAAATGTTGGAAAGTAGCTGAAACATTTGACTGTAGTGAAAATCTTCCTAAAATTGCAGCACTTCTTGATAATAACAAAAAAAAACACAGAACTTTAGCTGGAAATGAAGGTTTTACTCCAGCTACACCTCCAAAACAGTTTAGAACTGTTGTTGTTACACAAGGTTGTGAAAAAAGATTTGAAGTCCCAGCAGTTGTCACGCAATATTGCCCAGAAAATTTTGTTTCTGATAGCAAAGGTTGTTTTTTAGAAGAAGCAGTACCACTTAAGACGAAATGTATTGCTACTGGAGGATCAGTTCTAGAATGTCCTCCAGTTATTAGAAGGACACCAAAAGTTGCAAGATGTCCTGATGGACTTATCGGAACTCGAGGAAAATGTTTGGAGATAGTTAAAGGAGATACTATACAATATTGCCCCCCAGATTTCGAAGATAAAGGAGATATGTGTGAGAAATTTATAGAAGTTTCTCTAAAATGTCCTGCTGATTTATTGTTTAAGAACGGAAGATGTTTGGGAAGAAAAACGCATGCTCCAGTAATATTGTCAGATACTCAAGTTGGTAATTTAAGTAGTACAACATCCACACCTCTAAAGATTCCATTCAAAGAGCCAAGAGCAATGAAACCATTTAAATAAATATTTTATTAAGTTAAATTTTTATGCATAGTTTTTTGATAAAAGTAAAATTTTAAGATTGAACAGCAAGTTTTATTAAATGTTCCATGAAGTATTTGAGAGACACATCATCTAGTATAAAAAATTTAAAATATAATTTGATTTTTACCAGTGATTACAAAGTTATTATTATCTGAAGCAAATGTGCCTACAGACTCCGATAATGTGTGATGTGTAGTAGAAGGGTTCACTTTAGCTAATAAAAATCGAGCCTGGCTTCCTCCAGCGTTGCAACAAACAAATTTGGGAGCGGGAAAACGTAGATTGATCATAGTTTTAGCATCTTTGAGAGGGTTCTATTATAAACTTAATTGGGAAAAATAATTTACACATAATAACTCTGCGAATGATGCGTATTCCGGGTTTTTATCATAGCCTTGTTCTTTCCAAGATGTAATTGTATCCCCATACCAAACCACGATCTAAAATTAATTACAATTATTTCAGTTTTTATATATACATGTTTATGTATATATGTACTAATATTATTAAATATAAATATCCATGTATATGAATATCCGTATATATACATATCCATAGTTATACATATTCATAATTATACATATATATATATATATGTTTATTTACATATATATATATATATGTTTATTTGCATATATATATATATATGTTTATTTACATATATATATATATACACATATTCACATATATATATACTCATATATATGTATATATTCATATATATACATACTAATGTGTTTACATATACATATAGTTTAAATACATATTTTAATATATATATAGTTATACATGCTTTTATATAAATATATTAATACATATACATACTAATGTAATTACATATATATATATATATATACATATATATATATATATGGATTTAAATACACATTGTTATATATAAATAATTATACATGCTATAATATAAACATGTTGTCTATATATACATACTATTGTAACTACATATACATATATATATATATATATATATTAGTTTAAATAAATATTTTTATATATAGATAATTATACATGCTCTTATACAAACATATTAATATATATACATGTTAATTTATATACATATTCTAATTATAAATATTTGAATTTATAAATTTCTATATATATACATATCCATACAGTTATAAATTAAATACTACAATTTTTTGGCATATGTGTATAATTTGATTGTGATTGATTATTTAGTTCTTAAACTCTAAATATATAATAAAAGAGATAACAATATATATTCAATCAATTATAATATACTTCCTGGTTTATATCATATTGAATACACTATTTAATAAGGGTCCACCTCTATAAATTAAATTTAAATATATATATATATATATATATATATATATATTTATACTGTCTAGTATTAATTTAAATTCACGCAAATATTTTCTTTTAATTCTATATATAATTATATTCATTTCTTATGTTTATATAAGAAAGTACTTTGAACCTATAAAGTCGAAACCTTACATGGAAAAAAGAGTCAAGTAATAATATGGCGTCCGGTTTAAGTGCTGCGACGTCAAGTTGAACAGACTGCATAGGTCCTGATTATAATTTAAAATCAAAATAGTCTACTTTCAAGCTGATAACTGAATAGAGCAGGCTGAATCATCAGTAAACTATTGTGGACATTTTCACGAAGCATTATTGAGCGGTAATAAGCGGTTTCATCTGGACTGATAAAAAATACATTATATACATTTTTTTCTTTATAATCACACACATATTCAATATTCTTAATACGTGAGTCGTTATAAAATATCTTTATATCAATTGATATTATACTCTTCGCAGAATAACTTTTACCGATGCATCTATATATATATACATATATATATATATATATATATATATATTCATGTATATTTTTATGTATACTTAAATCTTTATATATATATATATATATATATGTTCATGTATATTTTTATGTATATATTTACAATTTTATTTATTAATATATATATATTTATGCATATATATATTTATAATAATTTATGAAAAATTATATATACAATCGAAGACATACAGTAGAGAATATATAAAAAGAATATAAATAGAAATAAATAAAAATAGTTTATGGTTATATCATAAACTAAATAATATGAATAAAACTATTTCTTACATACCTAATATTGAAGGTTTGCAAAAAGTGCGAGCGTCTAAGATGGTACATGAAACCAGGGTAAAGACAGAATTGTTGAGCAAGCTGGAAAGTTGAAGGATCGTCTGGCTGATAATCAGCGAAACGGCTAACAAATCTTATCAATTTTCGATCAAGCCATCTATCAAGTAGTTGTAAAAATCGCAAGCATACTTCAAAACATCTAAACTGTCCTCTAGTTCCGCTTTATGTACAGCTAACTTTGCTACTAGTACTGCTGCAGCTTCTTGATCAAATCCATTTCCGATATCCAGTAAATTGCCCTCTGAGCATCTGTACGCTACTAAAAACGATATTACAGTAAATAATTAAGTGAGGAGTGTATAATATATATATGGATTTTTGGATATATATTGACATTATAAGCACATAATTATAAAATTAAACAAATATAAAAAACCACAGATAGGGTTTCTCTTTAATTATATTAATTACCAGTAGTAATACGGATACGACGTTGTCCAGATGGATGACTATATGTCGTTTTAAACTGAAAATAATTTTGTTGATTATTGGATTGATGCGTATTTGACTTTGAATTCCCTATCTCAAAATAAATTGCTATGGTGGACTGATATTTAAAAAAAAAAAGAATGAATTTGTTTCAAAATAAATATGTAACTAATTAAATTTATATATATACTATATACATATAATTAATATATATATATATATATATATATATATATATATATAAAACTAGTGTATATATATAAATATATTTTATATTTATAGGTATGTTAACGTTATATGTATTACAAGTGTATTAAATATATAATATTACCCTATGATCTAGAGCTGGAATAGACCATTCACAAGTTTGGCTTTCTCCAACAGATGTATCTCCTACTTGTGGGCTTTTTTTGTTAGTGGAAGCACAGCTGCCCACAGCTCCACAGATCTAAAAAAAAATTTAGTGTAAAATAATTGAAGACTTTTATATCCTTGGAAACTAAAAGCTCGATTTTTGCAGAGTACGCTTGTTGAAGATGTCCATTTGAATCGGTTTCAAAAATTGCTTTAAAAGTATCTGTGAAGACATTCATCGAAAAAGAATCACTCATGACTACATATCCTCCAGTTTTGTCGGATATAACCTGAAAGTGTAATACAATTTATGAGATGTACTCTCATTTCATACAAGCCTGTTTGGTCAAGCGAGCAAGCAAAAATATCTACAGCGTGCCCAGCATTCACAGCTCTAGCTGCAAGTTTTTGGTAATAAGCTATGGCTTTTTTTGCGTATTTAGCGTTATCTGTATTTCTTTGGAAGTCCAAATGATGTCTTAAGTTTTCGCTCAAAGATGATCCCACTATTTGACCGGGCCCCACAGTACAGGCTCCTCCTGTAAATAACATAACTCTGCCACTCTGCTGTGCTGCGCAGGATTCCAGTAAAGCCAATGCTACGCTTAAAGCAACTCCTGTACAGCGTTCTGCTCTACATACAATAATTGATTTATACTGTAAATTATCGTCATATTTTACGTTATTTATTTTACATATATATATATATATATATTAAAATATGTAGCATGTCTTTATACATATATATACATAATTGGATCTATATATATGTGAATAACATTAAGTATGAAATGATATATATATATATATATATATTTAACCATACTATTGAGTAAATAATACTTTATAGCAGATATTTTTTTAAGATATGTGAGACGATTAGTACTTTGCAAAATTTATTTTATGCTTATATTATACACAGCCAAGTAATATTGAAAATTAACTTGTATGAATATGTACATAGGCAAAAATTACCTATGGTCGGGTAAGCTGGGCCAATCATCTTTTTGTAGATTTTCTAATATAGTATTTATTGAAGTAGAGCATTCTTGAATTGGCAGTAAAAATCTTCTGGCAGTTGCGCCTCCAGCTGCTCCTCTTGGATCTCTTGAAACTATGCGAAGTTGTTTTTGAATGGCTTGAGAATCAATTAATTTGTCGCCTTTAAATACATAAGCCTTTAGGCATTCAGTGAAACCTAACTCGTGGACTGTGCATAACTTTCCAAAAGTAATTAATCCAATGGAAGTTGATGGAGGAATGTTTTTTAATGTCTGTAATATTAATATTTTTTAATTTGTTATTTATGTATATATATATATATATATCGTCTTTATAATTATAGTATACGTATATATATATTAGCAAAATGTGCAAAAATATAAAACTGCGTAAAAAATGTGTTTATAAAACTAAATACCTGATGTAACGTTTGTTTTAAAATGTCTAATTCTTCAGGAAATAAACACGTATCTATAACTAATAGAATGCTGAGAGGATTTATAAAGCCAGTTAATTGAGGAGGGAGCACATAATCGACACAAGTATATAGCATTTCTGGAGGAGGTCGAGTGGTCAGATGATCAAGATACTTAGGAGGAAAAGGAGTTCGTTGACCCGAAAAAGGACATATCCAAGATTTATTCCTTCAATCCAATAAAATAAATTATTAAACACTATATTCCATTAATTCAACTTATTATATTACAATTTATCAATAGACAATGTCTTATACATATTCATATATATATAAACACAGACATATATATATATATGTATATATTGTATATGAATTTATATTTGGAAATATGTATATATATATTATGTATTTATATATGTATATATATGTAAAAATGAATGTATACATATATATGTAATCTGTATCAATATGTATATATATATATATGTAACAAAATTATTTCCGGAGACATTTTTAACAAACCCTTTATTTATCTTTATCATATATATTTGCTTAGACGGGGATATATTGGATATTGTGTAATACCTGTGGTCTATTTGACAGAAAGGATTCAGTATGCATCCTGATTGTTTACACCGTAATGGTTCGTATTCTAGTCTAGGGGTATTAATTTCCTAAAAAGAACACTAGGTTATAGCTGCTTAAAATTCTGCCAGAAATTGCTATTGATATAAGCAAAAACAATTAAGCTTAATTTAAGGTATATAATAAAAATATTCTTTTTTTTTTTTTCTTTCAATATATTACCTAAAACTTTTGATAAACATAATAACTCTGATTTGCACATATATATATGACACGTTTTATTTTTATCACTCTATATTCATATATGTATATACTAAATGATACGTAACTCAGCTACATGTATAATGTTTCTTCTATTATTAAGAAAAACCCCAGATTATATATGTGCACGTTAAGTTATTTGAAGTTAGGCTAAAGCCCATACTTAGGGTAGGATGTTCATGTATATTTGAAAACTCAAGTACTGTGTAAATCATGAAAGTATTATTAATAATTTGTAAGATGAAGGGGATTGTAGACTAATAGTCACCACGCATATAAATTGAGCTATATGTATGTGCTTATTCGTATACACGTTATAATAATAATATATGCAGTATTATATGCAATTTGAAGAATATACTTTTAATGGGGTGAATAAGGCGCCAAAAGGCAAGTCTATTTTAGAGGCTTCAGTTTTGTTAGGAGGCCAAATATTCCATGAAAACCTTAAGCCCGTTTGCGACTCAATATCAATTATATCCATACTTGTTTGCAAACTTACAGTTTGGTAAGGTATGTTGACTATATACAAAAAAAAATATATGTGGGAATAATGTATATGTATCAACACATAAAATGATATAATTTAAATTATATGACATTAAAAGAAGTTAACTATTGTCAAAGACACCATGGCCGTAGTATGGGTATGTTTTCCAGCATGGATGTGCCTCAGCAATATCACGTTTAATTATTAATTCAAAGCACTCAAAAAAAGTCCTAAAAGATAAATTATATTATAAAAAAACTATTTTTATTATTTATATTATTATTATATTTACGTACATAGATATATTTACTTAAAAGGCATATATGTATGTAAAGATATAATACAAAAAATACTATATATATATATATATATCTGTCAATTTATATATAGGTATATAAACATATAGATACATGTCTATATATATAGTATTCTAATATCTATGAATCTCTGTATTTATATAAATATATATATATATATATATTTATATAAAAGTTTATTTATCTATATCCATATATATATGAATGTATTTGTATATATATATATCAATTTATATTAAGGTATATATACATATAGATACAACCTATATATATAGTATCTTTTATTCATGAATCTATGTATTATATATAGGTATATCTATTTATATACATATATATATCAATGTATATATATATATATATATTGGATAAGAATGTGTTAAAAATTATAAGTTAGATAATACCTTTCAAATAAAGCGTTGCTCCAATCTAGTTTAATAGGCCTTTTATGACTGTCAATTAATGTCCATGCTGAATTAGTTGGCGTACTCATTCTGTAAGCTTCTCGTCTAATAAAATATATTATGTTAATTTATTTATGCTTATAATATAGGCGTGTGTTAATTAATAAAAATATACCTCAAAAGAGCAGTGGATTTCTTTCTATTTCCTGTAGTGTGGGATTTATTTTCGGAAACAGATTCCGTGTTTCTTTTTATTGATGGTGTTGAAGTTTGCTTAAGAAATTTGGGTGTAAGCTCAAGTGAAGAAAATTCTGCTACAATTGCGTTTTTTGGTTCTGTAAACAAAGACTGGTCGCTTTTATAATCGTCAAATTCATTATCGCAAAAGGTTGTTTCTGTATCAGAGGTTGTTGAATTACACACAGAGTCATCATCGTCGCAAACAGGGTTTTTGGGACTTGTGTTCCAGTTGTCTGTTTGATCTTCAGTTTGCTTTGTTGAAGAATGAAGATCTATTTCTGCGCCATAATTGAGTCGGTTTTGCTGCACATAGGCTGAAGCGCAAACAGCCATGTAAGCTTGAGCCAAAGATGTTTGAACCGCTTTTTCTAATAAAGAAGGGACCTCAAAGTCATCCACTCTCACAATCATCGCGGCTATTTGGTGTAAATTTAAATGCTATTTTGTGTATATAGTTAACAATTTATTCTACCATTCTTGCGCCTAGTTTTAATAAACGTGTTGTGACCCTAATTGTGCGAAGACACTCTCCTCTTATCTCTAACTTTTTTGCAAGCCTCGACGCATCTTTGTCTCCATCTAACGAAAATATATGTTCCAATTCAGATAAACTAAAGGGTATCTGAATAAAACAACAATATAAATCCATTCAAAAAATTCCTCTATCTATTGTAGAGTAAACGATTTAATTTATTTAATTCATATATATACCAGGTATACATATATGTATATATATACACATAAATATATATATTTACACATATATACATAAAATATATGTATACATATATATTATATATTTATGTATACATATATATAATATGTATACATAAATACGTATATATATATATATACATACATATTCTCATATATATATATATATATGTATAAATGTGTATATATATATGAATGAGTGAGTTAATACTTACAAAGCTTTGAGGCCAACGATACCAAACCAAATCAACATCTCCAATGTCTAAAGTATCAGGCAAAATAAATCCATGATCAATCGGAATCAATTTAAATTTTGAAATCTTTCCGTTCGGGGTGATATCTTTTTCTGTATCTGTTGGTATACGGTTTGTGACAAGTATATTCCCATCATTTCTATCCATATTTAAAACAGTGACATCCAGTATACCTGTAAAGAATAGTAAGTATTTTTATAATTTCTTTATAAGTGAGACTTTGTAATTAATTAATTTACATTTTTAGTATAATAATGCCTAATTTTTACCAATATAATGGGCGTCACTTATTGCAAATACTCTAGGGTCGTAGTCTTCACAGGTATCTTCAGCGTCAACATATTCCTGTAAAGAACCTTCTTTCCAAAAAGTCTGGTTTGGACCCAAAAGTAAACCTTTGATGCCTGAGCCCTAAGGAAATACACAACTTTGATTGATTACTTGAATCAATGTCTTGTGACAAAATGACGGATGTCTACCTTCTACCTTAGTTGTTTGCGGAACACCTGCTCGTCCACCATGCTGTGCGTCGATGAAAAATGCGGCTACTTCACGGTTTGCTCCCTCACCAGACAACACCTGAATATAGGCATAAGATATATTTATTTAAAATACATTTACTATAAATTAAACTTAATATAGGTTTTACAGTACCTATATAAAAATTTGCATGCAACTATTATTATACATATTTTAAATAAATCTGGACTATTATATATTCATATGTATAAATAGAGATATTTGCATACTATGCATATATAATATACGGTATACTTATTTATATATTTTAAATATATTTTTAATATAATTTTAATATAATTTTAATATAATTTTAATATAATTTTA